>CM067334.1:105442500-105622500 GCA_034376525.1 Nicotiana benthamiana | reverse complement strand
GCGGGGTTGAACTTGGAATCATCGTTTGGAGCAAAGTCGATTTTTGACTTTTATTTGAATGAGTTCGAATTTGGTTTCGGCGTCTTGGGTAAAGTCAATTTCGGACTTATATTTGAACTAATTTTAATTTGGAGCAACCATTTTGGGTGAAGTCAATTTCTGACTCATATTTAAACGAGTATGAAACTTTTCTTTTATTCGACGATGGTCAGCATTTGTAAAGGTGTTGTTCCGAGCGAGATCGAATTGTGACCTACTTTTTTTACGATGGCCAGTGGCCGTAAGAGTGTTATTTTGAGAAATATCGAAGTAGGAAGCCGTTGTAATTTGAGCGAGGTCGATTTCTTCCTTTGGCAATGGCCTTTGGCCGTAGGGGTGTTATTTCAAGCAAGATCGAAATAGTAACCTTTTGTGATTCGAGTGAAGTCGAATTCTTCTTTTGGTGATGGCCTTTGGCCGTAGGGGTGTTATTTCAAGCAAGATCGAAATAGTAACCCATTGTAATTCGAGCAAAGTCGAATTCTTCTTTTGGTGATGGCCTTTCATCGTAGGGGTGTTATTCGAGCAATATAGAAATAGTAAACCGTTATAATTCGAGTGAGGTCGAATTCTTTTCTTTTGGCGATAGCTTTTGGCCGTAAGGGTATTATTTCAAACAAGATCGAAATAGTAACCCGTTGTGACTCGAGCGAAGTTGAATTCTTCTTTTGGCGATTGCCTTTGGCCACATGGGTGTTATTTCGAGTAAGGTCGAAATAGTAACCCGTTGTAATCCGAGCAAGGTTGAATTCTTCTACCTTGTCGATGGCCTTCGACCGTAGGGGTGTTATTTCGAGAAAGATCTAAATAGTAACACATTGTAATTCGAACGAGGTTGAATTCTTCCTTTCCCCCTTTTTGGGAACATTACACGTCGTCGCACTGTTCATGCATGTGTCGGAGTGAGCCCCAACGTGCTCGGCTTTGTCGTCACTAGAGAATTCGGGGCATTTTCTGGGCGAGTCTCACCTGGCTTAATTTTGCTTTCAATGGAGGATGCTCTACGTTTTCAGTGTGAGTCACAGTTTGCTTAATTTTGCTTTCATTGGAGAATGCTCTACATTTCCTTGGTGTTTTGGCGGCGTTGGTCCCTTGCTCGCATACTTATGCGAGTGCTCGTGTTCTTGTTTCGAACAAATCAAAGAGTGAAGATAAACCCAAACGAAATTGTCTTTTTCCTCGGCCTACCAAGCTGGTGAAAGGAGGAGCAACATTGCAGGGTTACTTGGTTTTCCTAGTACTCGAATTGTGGTTTCTGATTTCGCAGTCATGTTTTAGCTTTGCCACTTAACTGCATGTAGACTTTTGGTGAGTTGGGCTTACCTCACTTGTAGGGACACTGAGGTCGAGTCCTAGTCTGATATGCGTAATCAATAAGGGAAACATGTAATGCTTTATTTAAAAATTATCCAGTGTGGGATACGGAAATAATGCCGGATATGCCCGATCTCCATTAGGGTCATACAGTGAGTTATCGTCCCTTCCCAAGGAGCAAAAGTACAGGTTGGTATACAGGGCGAATGCATCGCATGGGACCGCAGTCATGCCAAGCACATAGTGGTTGTGGTTCTATTTCACCCGCATGTTTGACTTGCTAAACTCGATGTTACGGGTGGGGCATGGGTCTCATATAGACATCACTCATAATTTTTATTTTGTGTAGGGATCTGACCTACATCGATAAAGTTTTGTCAAAAACGTATCTACCATTTTTTTTAGTTTGTGTTGTCACTAAGATAGTGAGGTTGTAGCAGCCTGGAAGTAATACTTGGCTGGTTCTAGATCTAAAGAAAACAGAAGAATTTGGCTAACAAATCCCTACATACGGCGCCAAATTATTTGATTAAAAAAGTATTGAACGTTTTAGTTAAACTAATTAGTAGAAAGATGGAAGGCAAATCTTAGCCAAACATAATTAACTCTAGATCTAAATATTTTGAGTACAAAAGTCGAAGAAGAGCAAGCTTGTGTAGTATTTCTTAATATGATTATCATACATAAAACGTAAATGATAAGCTTACATCTATGACAGGCTCGCACTACACTCATAAGAGCGCAATAGAGAAGAGAAATTTGTTGATGATTAGGAGATCTCCTTTCCATGGCCATGACTATAGATGTTGTAGCCCAATATATATATATATATATATATATATATATATATATATTTAATTTTTTCTTTTGTCCAATGGTTTTTAACAAGCGAACTTTCTCATGACTGTACTTTTTATTGCTTGCCTCAACATTACACTTGTTATGCGATGTAAGCTTTCTGAAGAATTGACCCCCGCAGTCGCCGAGATGCTCTTCGTTATCATGCTCCATAGGCGTGACTACAGAAGTCTGAAGTTCCGTCTACATAAGGTCTAATTCTGAGCCGAAGCTCTATTTACAATCGACCCCTTATCGTCCCTTTTAAGAACAACCATCTTATGGTCAGATTTTGACCCACACAATATATAGGAGAAAAAAATGTTTTTGTTAAATAAATTTTTTTTTGTATCTACAAATCCACATCTAAACTTCATCCATAATCGGAATAGAACGTTACTAGATTTTCTATAATATCTTCCCTAGCACATGTCCTCCTAACAACTCGCTTTTGTCATAACGCTTGACAATTTCATTCACATAACCCTTAAAGTTGATACCTTTTTATAAACTTCTAAATTGGAGGCCAACCATCTGTCAATACTTCCAAAGTACCTTAGAACCGAAAGTCTCACATTACGCACTACCTCCAGAATTGCTCTAAATTATACGTAATATTTTCGTCAAAAGAATATGAAGCATGCACATTTTAGACTGGTAATGGAAGTTGTATCCTTGCTATTATAAAAGTGAATCAAAAGGAAGGTCGCATAATTACCATAAAGGAAAAATAAAGGAAGATAACAACAAGAATTACATAAAAGAGAGATGGAAAATAATCGGAAGGTACGAGTGAAAATAGGGAAAAGAAGAAAGTCATTAAGCGTGCAAGCAAATTGGAGTTTGTTAGGTGAGAAAGGAGAAAAGAGAACTCTATCCACTTGCCAAGGTGGCCGACTGTTCGATCTGTTATATTTTGTTAAATATTTTAATTTGGGTGGCAAAATGGCGGAATAGGTCGAAAATGAGTATAAAAAAAAGATAAATTATCTGATCCGATCCATATTTAATACGGATAAAAAACGCATTAACCGACGGATAATATGAATATCCTAAACTTCAGCAACCTCAATTTGAAGCTTTACTAATATAAAAATTAAATTCCTTAGTTATTTATTTGTTATCCATTTTCTTAGTGGATAATTTGGTTGGTTCTTATCTATATTTGACGCGTTTTTTACAAAATTCATTATCCAATTCTTTCTTTCCTATACCATATATGAAACTTTATTACCAAATGTGTGCATAGTTTCTAATTTACCCGCTCTGTCCACACTTTCTCTACAATTATTGTATCATTCATTAAATATTAATTATTAAAGGTTGAATCTTCCTAATTAAGCGTACTAAAATTTAGGAACAGAATCTTCTAATTGATTTAGCCATAAATGGAATATGTTCGAAAGCTCAATTCGTTGAAATCAAATCTGTTCAAAAGCTCAGATCTGTTCTGAGTTATTTTCGCTTAAGCCACAAATCAAAAGCATAGTTCGTCGAAATCATAAGTTCAATTTCAAATTGTAGAAATTAGTTCTGCGAAAGATCTGTTCGTCGATATTTTCTCTACATCTCTCTCTATTTCTCAAACATAAATTTCAGTAATACAGAAAAAATGAAAAGAGAGAAGCAATTCCACCATTGATAACCCTTAAAAAGCTTGAAAGCTTTAAATTCAAGTTTTGGTTTTCAAAAATTATTATTTGTTTGGATTGTGTGCTGTTGAAAATAATCGAAAATATGGTTTAGAGTTTATATCTCAATTTTGAGGGGTTTTGGTAAAAATTAGACTTGTTTTGGCTTTCAAACTTCTAATGGCTGTCAATGGTGGAAGCCTGTAAAAAGAACGTAAGTATGGGTAAAACGTGGGTGGGGCTAAAGGGTTAGGAGAGAGAAACGTGGATGAGTGGAGATACCGGAATTAAACGGAAATTCTTTAATTAAGGAGTAAAAAATATCTCATTAATTATACCCTTAATTAATTATGGTATAGAATTGATAATTTGGTATACCAAGTGTAATTAAGTCAAACCTTACACATTGAGGGTAAAAAAATTTCCTATGTGGTATAAGAATGTAAGAATCTCATTTTTAAATGGATTATATGAATGAATAAGTGTTTTTTTTACTATTCTACCACCACTAATGTTATTCATGATATAATGATACCCGGGCCAATTTATATGCACCTTAACAAAAGTTACTATAAATATGTTGTCTTATATCGAATAACTCTATTCACAATATGTAAACAAATAGAAAAAATAGTCTAATTGTTTTCCATCTTCATTTTAATTTGGACCTGAAACCTAATAATACTCTATTCGCTTAATTAATCACAGGGTTACACATTTGAATGCGAAGGTATATTTAAAATTAGCTTAATATTCTCGTATCCAAGAAGAAAAACCAACTTTAGCATACAAAAAAAAATGAATATGCGTCACCTAATGAATTGAAATTAAACACCAACACTTATCTATCAAATTGTTGGTATCTATCAATTTATCGAACCTTCTCAATAAGAAATCAGTCATCAACTTTTGGTCCTAGTGGATGATTAATTTAAACTAAGAAAAAGAAAAGAAGGAAAAAAAGAGGTAACCTGTCACTATGAGACAAAAGCGCGTATTTTTAATTTAGTATGGGTCCATCTTAGACTTTGTTCCTCTCCAGAAAAGTCTTCTGAATATTTCTAGAAACTCCGTATTATATTTGCTGTCCCTTCATCTTTTCTCTTCCATTTCCTACTATTAGCTCCCATTAATATTTCTTCTTTTAGTAGATTCACGTCCAAGTTTAAAGAAGAGAGAAAACTGAAAAGGCTGAAAATTCCAGAGCTTTAGATTTAGACAAAGATAGTTATGGTCGTGTTGTTCTTGGTGAAGATTGGCAAAGTAGGAGCCAATGGAAGAAACTAAGATCATAATCAATCGCCCCAAAAACAACCTTGTTCATTCTATGGTTTTTCTATTCGGTTTCTATGTTTGGGATTGGGAATTCCTGACTGCCCTTTTGCTTTTCAGTTATTGCTCCTTCTAATTTTCCCTAGCTAGGATATTCTCAATTAATTTCCTTTTTCATTTTCAACTAACTCATACTTAGCCCAAATCTTCAAAAGAGTGATAGACGTTTAGAGAAACAGAGAAATACAGGGGGAAAACAAGAGATGTCGCAGAGGACAGTTCCGGCGCCGTTTCTGACGAAGACGTACCAATTGGTAGATGATGCAACCACCGACGACGTCGTATCTTGGAACGAGAGCGGCACTACTTTTGTAGTCTGGAAAACTGCTGAATTTGCTAAGGATTTGCTGCCCACTTACTTCAAGCACAACAATTTCTCCAGCTTCGTTCGTCAGCTTAACACTTATGTACGTTCCTAGCTTCCCCCTTTTAATTTTCTCTTTAATTTCCTTATCAGCGATTAAATTCTTGGTTATATACATTTACTGTTCACTTCATCATCTTAATTTCCACATGTTATTTTTTTATATGTTCTTTTTTTTAATAGATCGCTTCTATTGTTTGAGCTGTTGATTATTTGGATGCAGAATTTCTTTTAATCAATTACAATTTCCGATTGGATAACAAAGAAATGTGTAAATATAGAGAAAAAGATATGATTCCTTCCAACATGGAATATTTGCGTGGCTCCAAATTAGGTATTGAAAATAGATATTACACTGAAAACATTGTTTTCTAGAAATCTACTACGAACGATTTGGTATGAAATGGATATTTCATCTTTTACTGAGGCCTAAAGTTTGAAGTAATTATCGTATTCTGTCACACGTGAAAATATGTTTTTTTCCTTTCCGATTTTTTTAGAAATAGCGGTATTGTACCCTTTGGATAAGAGAAAAGGCATATCCTGTTGATACTAAGGGTCATTTGCCATAGATTTTGTCAAAATAAATTTGGATTTTATTTGATAAATAAATATTTTGTCGTATATTTTGTTTATATTTTGGTAAAATTTCAAATCACAAATCTCAAATTTCAAAATCAACTTTTGGGCCAAATTCAAATATATTTTCATCTTCAAAATAAACTTTATCAAACGCTAGCTTAATATTTAATTTTTAATGGTTACCATTCTAAGTGAGAGCATATAAAGTACGACCCAGTACAATACCACTCAGTGGTATCTGGGGAGGGTAGTGTATACGCAGCCTTACCCCTACCCTGAGGTAGAGAGGCTGTTTCCAAAGTGAGAGCATATATTATTCCATTTTAATTAAGTGATTTTATATATATATATATATATATATATATATATATATATATATATATGACAAGATAGAAGGGGAATTTTCAATTAACGAAAAAATGTCAATGTGTGACTTGTTCCAGCTGTGAAATAATTCTTTCTTTTTCGGAATCATGTGTTACATAGATATTTTGTGCATTGGCGTTTTTTAAAAATATATACGAGTTACATATTTTGATGTAAATTTCATATTTAAAATAACCAAGAATAATTCCATAGGATTTTGAGCTAGGAAATCTCTAGAAACAATGCCTCATCCTCACCTGCCGGAATGATCCTTGTGGATTTTTGATATGTCATCTTCGTTTCATAACCCGAAAAGATCCAAAGGTCACAATTGGTGGCTAACCCCAATTGGGAAGCGTGGATCACGATTTTTGTCCCTATCAGAACGTTCTACTGCTAGTAAAATTGTCCTATCCGTAGCTGGAATTTGTTCAGAGATATTTTTGTTTTTTCATTATTTAAAATTATTTAGTAATCTAGTATATCTTGAAAGGAATTTCAGAATCTGATTGGTCAGAATATTTGAAATACTAGTGAAATATACTATTTTAAGCGAAATAATATATTTAATTCATAAAATAATACTCCAATTTTTACCCATTAATCCTTTTTTTTCAATAGAATTCAAGTCTTAAATTTCAACTACTCTGTCCTACTTCCGCTTTTAGTATTCTTTTTTCTTTGTCTGCAACTAAACATTGTCTAAATGCCTTGTAATATTTTCAATATTCCAATTTAACGGCAGTGTGAACATTATTGGTCAATTTTAGCTGCATTGCTTTCGCGTAAGTTGGGCTATTAAAGTCTTCCCAATCTTCCTAAGTGGTTTTGGTCTTATTTTTAGTCGTTGGGATAAGCTGTATTAAACCCTCTAGAAGCATAAAAGGCAAACGTTCACTATCAACAAAGAGGCAATAAAGCAATCGACAATTATTAAATTAAAATTAAGAAAACAAGAAATAAATAATGGAGATGACTAATTGAATCCTACTCCAAGAGCCTATGGTTATATTTTCCTTCATTTTGTTAATTGTGAGTGCGGCATGTTGCAACTCCTGAACTTATTATGCTGTGATAATCTCACTTAGATACTGTTTTTTCCTTATTTAGAATTGTGATGTCCGGGTCAACTTGCGTTTTTCTAGAGTACATGATTACCTCCTACCAATATAGGTACGGAATAACTCTGCAACTCGTTTTGATGCCACTTGCAAATATCAAATCCATGATAATCTATTTTGATTGAGAGGATAGTATGTTTCTCCAGCTTTACATTCACCCAAAAGAGCAATCCTTTTCATTAAGGTGTGTTGGTGAATAGCAACAGCTCAGTGACTGTCACAAAAAACATTTCGATTTTGTTATGCACTAAGTGGACTTTGCTTATATTTGCAGGGCTTTAGAAAGATTGTGCCAGACAAATGGGAATTCGCCAACGAGAACTTCCAAAGAGGACAGAAGGAGCTCCTCACGGCAATACGCCGTCGGAAAACCGTGACACCAACCCCAGCTGGTGGTAAGTCCGTGGCACGAGGCACATCAGCATCTCCGGACAATTCGGGGGAAGACTTAGGTTCAAGTTCAACCTCATCCCCGGACTCTAAGAACCCGGGGTCAGTTGATACCCCGGGAAAGTCCCAGTTTGCAGACTTGTCGGACGAAAACGAGAAGCTAAAGAAAGACAACCAGATGCTGAGCTCCGAGCTCGCGCAGGCCAAGAAACAGTGCGACGAGCTAGTGGCTTTCTTGAATCAGTATGTGAAGGTTGCACCTGACATGATCAACCGTATCATGAGCCAAGGAACCTCAGGGTCCAGCCATGGGGAGTTGGTCAAGGAGGTAATTGGTATTGTTAACGATTTAGAAACACAAGGTAATGATGATGATCAAGACGATGACGAAAAGGGTGATACTCTGAAACTGTTTGGTGTGTTATTGAAAGAGAAGAAGAAAAAAAGGGGTCCAGATGAGAATGCTGATATTTCTGGGTTCCGTGGGAAAATGATGAAAACTGTGGACTACAATTTGCCTTGGATGAAAATGTCTTCGGCCACTGGAGAGAGCAGCAAGGTCTGCAACTGAAATTGTCAAAATATTAAGGAAAGCTGAAGAATGGACTTCTGCAGATTTGCTTCATCCTTTTGTTTTAGTGCCTGTTAGTTTACAAGTTCAGTGATTATGAAATAACGAGTATTTAGTATGAGTAGTATTGGGGTTAGATTACTACTAAACGGACGAGCAGTAACCCCAACATATTAAACAAGAAATATATAATGTAATATACATAGGGGACTATCAAAGTACTCATAATAATGCTTTCTGATTTATGATTTCGTTTTGATACTTCAAGGTTAATCTGCAAGTTATCATTTAATTAGCTGACAGTTTATAATTGCTAGTGCTCGCAAGTTAATTAATCGAATACCATATCGGTCGGTGTTTCTTTAATCTAAGCACTTAAATACTGGCACTGTTATCGGTATTAGGCTGTTCACTTCAGCAATAGTTATTGATTAATGATTATATTACCCATTGATAAAAATTTCGTCTCAGAATTTTTGTTGAGTTACCCCATATCGGAGGGATTTGAGGTCCTTGGTCTTCAAATATGGCTTGGGCAATCCTCACCTTATAAGCTAGCTTTTTGGGTTGAGTTAGGTCCAAGGTCCATTCTTATCATGGTATCAGAGCCAGGCCCATCCTAATTATTGTTACCGATGTTGGGCCTTCATTTATGTTGTCCACGCTCCAGAGATCTGGGCATAATTGGGTGTTGAGTTGTCCCACATAATTTTCTAGCTAAGAAAGGTCGACACACTAAAATTGGTCTAGAACCATTTCCTCTTCCATTTCTTCTATTCCAACATTGCAGAGACTTTCAAATTTTCAAACTTTCAAGAATACTTTATTCTCTTTTTATTTTTTCTTCAGTCTCTTGCAATTTCAGGTATGATTGCCTCTCAATCCACTCTCTATTTCTTTTTTCTTTGCCTTTTCGAGATCTCTAACAATTTTTCATTTCATGGCTGAATTTTTTATTATTGTTGTTCTTCTATTGTGATTTTCTTTGATCTATATGTGTTTAGCTTACTTTCTGCTTTATCAAAACTAATTAAAAAAACTAAGAGGTAGGTGACTGTGCAAAGTAATTGGGCCTTTTTATAAATGAGCAGTGTAATTACCCACAACCTTAATATCTGCTTTTTAAGGCTTTTAAAGGAGGGGCAGTGTCGCACTGAAATTAGAAAACAATTCTGTCTGATTATCCTTTTGGATTTGTGGAATCTCTTCAGTAATTTCTCTTCCTCAGTAAGTGTTGTAATTGCCCTTTTCCTTCAATTGTTGAACAAGTATTATTCTTTGATTCATTGTTTCCTCTTTATGTCATGACCCAAACTCGGTCTTGATGGTGCCCAATCCTAAAGTTAGGCAAGCCTGACCAACAACCGCTTTCAATTTAACACTACGTCTCAAAACCGATAATTTAAGAATATTATAGTAATTTTAGAATAATAATCCAAAAATATTAATAAAGTAATATGGATAAATACGAAAAACCAATAAACACACCCATAAGATCTGGGGTCACGAGTCTAGAGCCTCTAAACAAACTGGATAATAATATCTGAATGAAAATGTAAAAATCTGGAAATGTGTGTAATAATAATGAACTGGAATATGAAGAGCAGCCAGGTCCTGCGAACGTCAAGCAGCTACCCAACAACTCTGAAAATATCTGGAGACTACAAGTGCTCAGCTAAGCCTCTGGTATACCTGAATCTGCATACAATGTGCAGGGGGTAGGGGTGAGTACTACCGACTCTGTGAGTAATAAACATATATAATGTCTGAAAGTAAGAAATCCATGAAATGCCACAAAGCAAAGATAAAACTAATAGTCATATTCGTTACCTACAAATTAACAGCAAAGCAATATCAATTATAACAAACAAGTATCAGATAAAGATGCAATGCAATGCACATGAATACGCTGCGGCGTGCAGCCCGATCCGTTTAACGTCGACGCCGCTTACTTGGGGGTGTACAGACTCTGTAGGGGCTCCTTCAGCCCAAACGCAATATTATCATATCATCGTTGCGGCGTTCAACCCGACCCATGCTCATTCCACAGTATGCATATGAGTCACATAACAGATTTAATCAAATATTCCATTTTTTCCAATTAATAAGGTGAATGTAATTTAATTAATCAATTTCATGAGTAAGGTGACTTAGCAAATAACAACGATGATTAAGCACAGGACTGAGATCAATGATTATGCAAATCATGGTATCACACAGATATTCACCCTACACGGGTA
This sequence comes from Nicotiana benthamiana, assembly GCA_034376525.1. NCBI lineage: Eukaryota > Viridiplantae > Streptophyta > Magnoliopsida > Solanales > Solanaceae > Nicotiana > Nicotiana benthamiana. The sequence goes on along the minus strand of CM067334.1, from coordinate 105,611,713 downwards.
CTACAGATCGGCACAGGGCCCCAAACATGGCGTTAAGCCCATTTATCAATAACACAATATGCGTATCAGGCGCCAATAATTTATATTCAGCTCTCGGGATGGACCAAGTCACAATCCCCAATAATATACAATCCCACACCTTCCATGGGGTGCGGGTCACGCCCTAACATAGTGGCACGATGTGATAAACCGGGGTTTCAAACACTCATGCCATCATCTATACAAACTACTCACCCTAACCGGTCGTAGACTAGTCCGCGATGCCTTTTCCCTTTGAATCCCCGTCTACGCACGTCGAATCTAGTCAAAACCAAAACGAATATGTTATTTCATAACCCAACTGAAATTATTCAAAAAACGCTAAAAATCATGAAGTTGGTAAAACCAAGCCCTGGGCTCACTTCTCAAAAAATTGTGAAATCCACATGTTTGGATTCCTTGTTTCGCCACGAGTCCGTGCATATAAAGTTTGTCGAAAATGGAGCTCAAATGACCTTTCAAATCCCCAAAAATTATTTCTAAGAACTAAGCTCTAGTTCTTCACAATTTCTACAAAATTTCATGAAATTAAGGGTTGATTCTTCCTAAAATGGTGTTTTTAAGTCAAGAGACTTACCTCCAATCAATACCCGCTGAAAACACACTTCAAATCTCTCATAAAGCTCCTATGGTTGCTTAAAAATGGAGGAAAATATGTTTAAGTATGGGGTGAAACAACCTTTAAAACATTATGTCCGCTAGTGATTTCCTCTATGCGATCGCATCACCCGTATTGCGATCGCATAGAACAATTTCTGACATCCTTAATTTCCTCTTATGCGATCGAACTTGAGCATATACTATCGCATAGACCAACCTTCCCAACCTATGCGATCACATCACCCTTAACGCGATCGCATAGACCAAATTCTAAGCCCCCTTCATTCCTCTATACGATCGCAATGATGCTCATGCAATCGCATAGATTAAAAGTCTTGCTGCAATTTTTTTGTTGCACTTTTTAACTTCAAAAATTCCCGTTAGCCATCTGAAATCACCCCGAGACCCTCGGAACCTCTACCAAAAGCACATATATGTTCTATTACTTCAATCAAACTTGCTCGTAACGTAAAAATACTATCATAAACATCAAAATCATCAATTTACCAAGGATTCAAGCCTAAGTTAAACTAAAACTTTCGAAACTTTCATTTGATCCAAAACCCGACCTAAACACTTTCGAATGATCTAAAAATTTGCACGCATATCTAAAATCACCTAACGGAGCTACTGTAACTGTCGGAATTCCATTCCGACCCACGGATCAAAATCTCACCCATCAATCGGACTTCGCCAAAATTCTAACTTAGCCATTTCAAGCCTAATTCTACACTGGACCTCCAAATTCAAATTCGATTGCTCTCCTAACTCATAAATCATTACCCAAAACCAGTCAAAACATCGAAAATCCATTCTGAACCCTCTAACTCATAAGCCAACATTCGGTTGACTTTTCCAAATTAACTTTCTCATAAAGAGACTAATTGTATCATTTCTAGCCAAACTCCATCCGAATTAGTTCAAACTCTCCAAACACATATAATGGAACATATATAAACATAAAACAGGGAAAACAAGGCGGTAACTCACGGGACGACGGGTCAGGTCGTTCATCCTCCCTTACTTAAACAAACGCTCGTCATCGAGTGGGTCAAGAAATATACCCGGAGTATCAAACAAGTGAGGATTTGCTCCGTATCTCCTGCTCGGTATCCCAAGTGGCTTCGCCCACGGGCCGACCTCTCCACTGCACCTTCACAGAAGCGATGTCCTTTGATCTCAGCTTCCGAACCTAATGACCCAAAATGGCCACCGGGTCCACATCATAGGTCAAGTCTTAATATAAATGGATCATGTTGAAGTCTAACACATGAGACGGGTCCCAACATACTTCTGGAGCATAGAAACATGGAACACCGGATGAACTCCTGACAAGCTAGGCGGCAAAGCGAGCATATAGTCCACCTCCCCAATCCTCCTAAGTATTTCAAAAGGGCCAATGAACCTTGGACTCAGCTTCCCTTTCTTTCTGAATCTCATAACATCTTTCATAGGAGAAACATTCAACAAGACCTTCTCACCTACTACATAAGATACATCTCGAACCTTCCGGTCCGCATAACTCTTCTGACGTGACTGAGCTGTAGGAAGTCTCTCCTGGATTAGTTTTACCTTCTCTAAAGCATCCTGAACTAACTCTGTCCCCAGTAATCTAGCCTCACCACGCTCAAACCAACCAATCAGAGATCAACACCGTCTCCCATATAAGGCCTCATACGGCGCCATCAGGATGTTGGATTGATAGCTGTTATTATATGCAAACTCCGTGAGTGGCAAGAATTCAGCCCAAGAACATCCAAAATCAATAGTGCAGGCACGCAACATGTCCTCCAATATCTGTATAGTACGCTCGGACTGTCCGTCCGTCTGTGGATGAAATGTTGTGCTCATCTGTACTTGTGTGCCCGAATCCTGATGAAAAGTCCTCCAGAACTAAGAAGTAAACACGGTACCCCTATCTGATACAATGGAAACTAGGACCCCATGCAACCGTACAATCTCCCAAATGAAAATCTCTGCTAACCTCTCCGCGGAATAGGTACTGCATACTGGAATGAAGTGTGCGGACTTGGTCAGCCTATCCACAATCACCCAAATCGAATCAAACTTCTTCGAGGTACGACAAAGAGCACTCACAAAATCCATAGTAATATTCTCCCATTTCCACTCTGAAATATCCATCCGCTAGAGTACACCACCGGGTCTCTGGTGCTCATATTTGACTTACTGACAGTTGAGACACTGAGCCACATAAATCATAATATCCTTTTTCATCCTCCTCCACCAGTAGTGTTGTCTCAAATCCTGGTACATCTTCGTGGCACTCGGATGAATCGAATACCGCGAGATGTGGGCCTCCTCTAATATCAACTCCCGGAGACCATCCACATTGGGCACGCAAATCCGGCCATGCATCTGCAACACACCATCATCACCAATTGTCACATCTCTGGCATCATCATGCTGGACCCTGTCCTTCAGGATAAGCAAATGAGGGTCATCATACTGGCGCTCTCTAAGGCGGTCATACAAAGAAGATCGAGAAACCACACTAGCCAACACCCGACTAGGCTCGGAAACCTCACCATCTGATTGGCCAAGGACTGAACGTCAACTGCAAGGGGCCTCTCCCCAACTGGAATATACGCCAGACTACCCACGCTAATAGCCTTCCGGCTCAAAGCATCGGCCACTACATTGGCCTTCCCGGGATGATCCATAATAGTAATGTCATAGTCATTGAGTAACTCAAGCTATCTCCGCAGTCTCAGATTAAGATCTTTCTGCTTAAACAAGTGTTGAAGACTGTGATGGTCCGTATATACCTCACAAGATACACCATAAACATAATACATCCAAATCTTCAAGGCATAAACAATTGCAGCCAACTCTAAGTCATGAACAGGGTAGTTCTTCTCATGGGGCTTTAGCTGACGAGAAGCATAAGCAATCACTCTAACCTCATGCATCAATAAAAAATCGAACCCAACTCTTGAAGCATCACAATACACCATGTAAGAACCCGAAGCTGATGGTAATCTAATACCGGAGTTGTGGTCAAAGCTGACTTGAGCTTCTGGAAGCTCTCCTCGCATTCATTCGACCACACAAATGGAGCATTCTTCTGAGTCAACTTCGTCAAAGGCGAAGCAATAGATGAAAAGCCCGGAACGAACCTGCGATAATAACCCACCAAACCGAGGAAACTCTGAATCTCAGTAGCTGAGGATGGTCTGGGCCAACTCTGCACCGCCTCAATCTTCTTTGGGTCAACCTGAACGCCATCTCTAGACACCACGTGTCTTAGAAAAGCTATTGTACTAAGCTAGAATTCACATTTGGAGAACTTTGCATATAGTTTCTCCTCTCTCAATCTCTGCAAGACCACCCTCAAGTGATGTGCGTGTTCCTCCTGATTACGCGAATACACCAGAATATCATCAATAAACACGATCACAAAAGAATCCAGGTAAGGCCTAAATACACTATTTATCAAGTGCATGAACGCGGCTGGGACATTAGTCAGCCCGAAAGACATTACTAGAAACTCGTAGTGCCCATATCTCATCCTGAAATCCGTCTTCATAATGTGTGAGTCCCTAATATTCAGCTTGTGATAGCCTGATCGAAGGTCAATCTTAGAGAATACCATTGCTCCCTAGAGTTGGTCAAATAAATCCTCAATACGGGGTAGTGGGTACTTGTTCTTCACTGTCACCTTATTCAACTTCTTGTAGTCAATGCACATTCTTATTGTTCCATCCTTCTTCTTTACAAATAATATCGGTGCACCCCAAGGTGACACACTCGGGTGAATGAACCCCTTTTTTAGGATTTCCTGAAGCTGTTTTTTTCAACTCCTTTAGCTCCACTGGTGCCATACGATAGGGAGGAATAGATATGGGTTGTGTGCCCGGGACCAGATCAATACCGAAATCAATGTCCCTATCCGACGGAATGCCCGGCAAGTCCGCTGGAAACACATCGGGGAAATCCCTTACAACGGGAACCAAATCAAGACTAGTAGCCTCAGCTTCCACATCCCTCACGAAAGCCAAATACAATAGAAAACCCTTCCCAACCATCTTTTTGGCTTTTAGGAGAGAAATCACCCTACTAGGTACATTATCAATCACGCCTCGCTACTCGATCCTCAAAATACCCGGAATAGCTAGTGTAATTGTCTTAGCATGATAGTCCAGAATATCATGGTACGAAGATAGCCAATCTATACCTAGAATCATGTTAAAATCTACCATGCCCAACAATAACAAGTCAACTAGGTCTCCATACCCCCAATAGTCACCAGAAAGGATCGATAGACATGATCCACAATAATAGTATCACCCACCGAGGTAGATATATGCACGGGAAAGGCAAGAAAACCACGGGTCATACCTAAATGATGAGCAAAATAGGAAGATACATATGAATAGATAGATTCGGGATCAAATAAAACAGAAGCATTCATGTGGAAGACTAAAATAATACCTCTGATGACTGCATCCGAGGCAATAGCGTCCCTCATATCTGGAAGGGCATAGAAACGAGCCTAGCCACCGCCTGTACGGTCCTCACCCCTGGGGCGACCTCTGGCTACCTGGCCTCCAGCCCTAGCTTCCTAAGTGGGAGCCGAAGAAACCTGAGCAAAAGACGAGGGATGATCCCTCTGCTGAGACTGCCTACTTCGGGGTCGAGGACACTATCTCCTCAAGTGACCCAACTCACCGCAATCATACCAACAAACTGAAACTGGAGAAGGGGACTGATAAGAGCTCCTCGCTGTAGACAAACCCTGGGCTGAAAGAGTAGGAGCAGATCTCTGGGTTGGTAGAGCAATCAGTGTAGGCTGACTCTACTGATGACCCCGTTGGCCCCGACCTGTAGAGGCTCCACTGGACTCTGTGCGTCCTAACTGAGGAGGCCTAAAGGAACGACCTCTACCCTATTGGAACTGGCCCCTAGATGGAGCACCACTGAAATTACCTGAAACCTCTAGGCCTCTTGGACTCCTTCTCCACGCGCTCCCAAGGGCGATCTTTCTCAATCAGACAAGCTGCATCAACAACTTCCTCAAATGTAGCTGATATAGCTCTCTCTAGTCATCAATATACGGATTGGATAGCTGAGGCCATCTATAAACCTCCTGACCCTCTCTCTATCTGTCGGGATCATCCACATAGCATGCGTAGCCAACTGTGTAAACTGCAACCTCATACAGAGTCACTGACATATCTCCCTAAGTCAAGCACTCAAACTAACGATGCAGCTCCTCCCTATGAGACTGGGCACATACTTCTCCAAAAAATACCATGGAGAACTGTTGCCAAGTGACGGGCGCTGCCCCAATAGGCCTACGCCTCTCGAACTCTTCCCACCAAGTAAATGCAACTCCTGTGAACTGGAAGGTGGTAAAAACCACTCCACTAGACTCCGGAATATTCACAGTACGAAGCATACGCTGGCATTTATCCGGAAAACCCTAGGCATCCTCGCCCTCATCACCACTGAATGTTGGAGGCTAAAGCCTACCGAACCTCTCCAAACATCGGTTCTCGTCGTTCAGCATAACTAGGACCACATGAGCTGAAAAGGTGCGACCGGCGCAACTGGAACAACTGGTGCAACTGGCTGAACTAGCTGAACTAGCGGAACTGGAGCTACCTCATGTGTCTATAAGCCCTGAAGAACCTAGTCGAGAGTGCAAGCATCGGGGGTCTGATGACCACCCCCGATCTGAGAAGTTGCCGCTGTTGTAGTGGTTGAAACCACCTGTGCCAGGCAAGTGCAGACAGACAAAATCTAAGGAAAAGCCTCCTGAAGACCAGGAATCACGATAGGCACTGCCGGTGCCTGAGTAGGTGCTGCTGGAGCATGCACAACTGGAGGCTGATCCTGGACCTTGGCAGCTGGTGGGTCTGCAGGTGTTGCCCCTGCTATCCGCCTCGTCCAGCACCATGGCCGCGTTCACGGCTTCTATCAGGTGGTACTAGGGGTCGTCCGCCACGTCCATTAGCACGGGTTCTCACCATCTGTGAGAGAATAGAATACAAAAAATTAGTTTTCACGTTAAAAAAGCCGCACGATATGAATTTTAAGAAAGTGAGGTGTTTCCTAAAAGTTCTGTAGCCTCCTGCTTATAAGTGTGGTGGACAACACACCTATAACAAGACTCTACTAAACCGGCTCATGACTCGTGAGGCCTAGCAACCTAGGCTCTGATACGAATTTTTCATGACCCAAACCCGAATGTGATGGCGCCCAACCCGAAAGCTAGGCAAGCCTGACCAACAATCGCTTTCAATTTAACACTAAGTCTTAAAACCGGAAATTTAAGAATATTATTGTAATTTAGAATAATAATCCAAAAATATTAATAAAGTAATAAGTATAAGTACGAAAACCGATAAACACACCCATAAGATCTGGGGTCACGAGTCTAGAGCCTCTTAATAGAACTGGATAATAATATCTAAATGAAAATATGAAAATCTGGAAATGTTTATAATAATAATGAACTGGAATATGAAAAGCAGCCAGGTCCTACGAACGTCAAGTTGCAACATCAACGACTGTGAAAATATTTGGAGACTACGAGTGCTCAGCTAAGCCTCTGATGTACCTGAATCTGCACACAAGGTGCAGGGAGTAGGGGTGAGTACTACCGACTCAGTAAGTAATACGCATATATAATGTCTGAAAGTAAGCAATCCACGAAATGCCACAAAGCAAAGCTAAAGCTAATAGTCTTATTCCTTAGCTACAAACTAACAGCAAAGCAATATCAATTATAAAAGACAAGTATCAGATAAAGATGCACATAAATATGTTGCGGCGTGCAGCCTGATCCGTTTAACGTTAACGGCGCTCACTGGGGGTGTGTATAAACTCCGGAGGGGCTACTTCAAGCCAAGCACAATATTATCATATCACCGCTGCGGTGTGCAGCCCGACCCATGCTCAGTCCACAGTATGCATATGAGTCACATAACAGATTTAACAAAATTTCCCATTTTTTCCAATTATTATGGTGAATGTAATTTATTTAGTCAATTTAATGAATAAGGTGACTTAGCATTTAATGACGGTAATTAAGCACATGACTGAGATAAATGATTATACAAATCATGGTATCACACAGATATTCACCCTAGACGGGTACTACAGATTGGCACAAGGCTCGAAACATGGCATTAAGCCCAATTATCAACAACACAATATGCGTATCAACCGCCAATAATTTATATTCAGCTCTCGGGATAAACCAAGTCACAATCCCCAATCGTATACCATCCCACACCTGCCATGGGGTGCAGGTCACGCCCTAACATAGTGTCACGATGTGATAAATCACGATTTCAAACCCTCGGGCCATCATCTTTACAAACTACTCACCTCTAACCGGTCTAGACTGGTCCGTGATTTCTTTTCCCTTTTAATCTCCATTTACGCACGTCGAATCTAGTCAAAACCACAACAAATATGTTATTATAGGCTAAATAAACATAACCCAACTTAAATTATTCGAAAAACACTAAAATCATAAAGTTGGTAAAACTCGAGCCCCAGGCCCACTTCTCAAAAAGTTCTAGCCACGAGTCCGTGCATATAAAGTTTGTCGAAAATGGAGCACAAATGACCGTTCAAATCCCCAAAATTTGTGTCTAAAAACTAAACCCTAGTTCTTCACAATTTCTACAAACTTTTATGGAACTAAGGGTTGATTCTCCCAAAAAATGGTATTTTTAAGTCAAGAGACTTACCTCTGATCAATACCCGCTGAAAACACACTTCAAATCGCTCAAAAAGCTCCTTTGGTTGCTTAAAAATAGAGGAAATATGTTTAAGTCGCGGGTGAAACAACTATTAAAACATTCTGTTCGCCTAGTGATTTCCTCTATGCGATCGCATCACCCCTATTGCTATCGCATTTAACAATTTCTATCAGCCTTAATTTCGTATCATGCAACCGCACATGAGCCTATGCGATCGCATAGACCAACCTTCCCAACCTATGTGATCGCATCACCCTTTACGTGATCGCATAGACCATATTCTGAGCCCCCTTTATTCCTCTATGCGATCGCGTAGAACACAAGTCTACTGCAATTTTTTTGCTGCACTTTTTAACTTCAAAAATTTCTGTTAGCCATCAAAAATCATCCCGAGGCTCTCGGGACATCAACCAAAAGCACAGATATATTTTATTACTTCATTCAAACTTTCTCATAACATAAAAACACTATCATAAACATCAAAATCATCAATTTACCACGGATTCAAGCCTAAGTTAAACTAAAACTTCCGAAACTTGCATTTGATCCAAACCCCGACCTAAGCACCTTTGAAGGATCTAAAATTTGCACACATATCCAAAATCACCTAACGGAGCTACTGCAACTGTCGAAATTCCATTCCGACCCCCGTATCAAAATCTCACCTATCAACCGGACTTCAGCAAAATTCTAACTTAGCCAATTCAAGCCTAATTCTACATCGGACCTCCAAAATTCAGTTCCAATTGCTCTCCTAAGTCATAAATCACCATCCGAAACTAGTCAAAACGTCAGAAATCCATTCCGAGCCCGATAACTCATATGTCAACATTCAATTGACTTTTCCAAACTAACTTTCTCATTAAGAGACTAATTGTCTCATTTCTACCCAAACTCCTTCCGAATTACTTCAAACTCTCCAAACACATATAATGGAACATATATAAACATAAAACGGGGAAAACGGGGGGATAACTCATAGGAAGATGGGTCAGTTCGAAACATGTAGGTTGAATAAACATAACCCAACTGAAATTATTCGAAAAATGCTAAAAATCATAAAGTTGGCAAAACCCGAGCCACCGGCCCACTTTCGAAAAATTCTGAAAATCACATCTTTGAATTCCTCGTCTCGCCACGAGTCTGTGCTTATAAAGTTTGTCGAAAACGGAGCTCGAATTACCTTTCAAATCCCCAAAATTTGTTTCTAAAAACTAAGCCCTAGTTCTTCACAATTTCATGAAATTAAGGGTTAATTCTTCCTAAAAATGGTATTTTTAAGTCAAGATACTTACCTCCAATCGATACTCGTTGAAATCACGCTTCAAATCGCTCAAAAATCTCCCTTGGTTGCTTAATAATGGAGAAAAATAGGTTTGGTTCGCGGATGAAATAACATATAAAAACCCTTCTGTCGCCCAGATTTAACCCTACGCGAACGCGGTCCATGCCACACGTTCGCGATGAACAAATTCCGCTAACCCGCTATTTACTCTTCGCAATTGTGGCCACACCATCGCGATCGCGATGCTCTGGGTCTTTCATTTATCGCGAATGCGTTACCTCCCATGCGAACGCGATTAGCTATACACAAACGCGATGCTCCAGGCCACTCAATACGAACGCGAGCCTTTCTTCGCGAACGCGAAGGCAAAAACTGGCATGCACTGCTGCTGCATTTTCTACTGTAAATTTCTAAGTTTGAACTCTGTGTTAGCCATCCAAACCACCACGAGGTCCTCGGGACCTCAACCAAAAGCACAGATATATCCTAATAGTTTATTCAAACTTGCTCGTAAAATAGAAACACCATCATATAACATCAAAATCATCAAATTACCACGGATTCAAGCCTAAGTTAAACTAAAACTTCTGAAACTTGCATTTGATCCAAAATCCGACCTAAACACCACCGAGTGACCTGAAAATTTGCACGCATATCCAAAATCACCAAACAAAGCTACTGCAACTACCGAAATTCCATTCTGACCCCCGGATCAAAATTTCACCTATCAACTGGACTTCGCCAAAATTCAAACTTAGTCAATTCAAGCCTAATACTACACCTGACCTCCAAATTCAGTTTTGATTTTTCTCCTAAGTCAAAAATCATCATCCAAAACTAGTCGAATCATCGGAAATCTATTCTGTCCCTCTAACTCATAAGTCAACGTTCGGTTGACTTTCCCAAACTAACCTTCTCATAAAAAGACTAATTGTCTCAATTCTACCCAAACACCATCTGAATTACTTCAAACTCTCCAAACAGAAATAATGGAACATATGGAAATATAAAACGGGAAAAATGGGGCGGTAATTCATGGGACGACGGGTCAGGTCATTATAGTTTGGGTCACTGTTACATATTTGAATAATTATAACAAGAAGTAAATAAAAATAGGATTAGAAGTTCACTTTAAAATGGATATACGCTACTCCTAGAGAGATAGTACTAGGTGAATATATTGAAGCTCTCATAAATATATAACTAAGTTCTCTCATATGATTCTTGTGGTGGTGTCATATTTTCTGGATATTTGACTAATCAGCTTACGTACACTATGTTTTGACTAACTCTTTTGTTATATAAGTCTAAAAATGGAGATTAGGTTATGGGAGAAACCACAATAATTCAAAAATGAGCTAATTAGGAAGAGTCCATGATTAAAGCAGAAGAGTTTCATATTCATGTGATTGTCATTAGTCTTACTGAGTTCAGCTAGCATTATTAAGTAGATATTTTTTTAACTCATTCAGTTTAATGGACTCATCCATTGCAGCTCAACGGATTCTTTCTTTCTTTTAGGGATAGGGGTAGACTTATTATTTTATTTGTGTGTAGTTGTGTATTGACTTAGCCAGTATGAGCAGGAAACAAAGGTTTTGAAACCTTCAATGAGGAATCTATTTCATTATCCGATTCTGTAGCTATTGATCTTTTATAGAGATTTTCAGCAAATTCTTTTTTTACATCGACTTCTTGACTTTTCCTTTAGCATCGATATAAAGTTCAATACAAATCAAGGGACTCACTCTGTTTGTGTTCAAAATGATGGTATTTATAAGCACATGTTTTGGTATTGATATTATAGCTTTTTCTGTTGGACGTCTATGGAGTCTTAGTTGTTTTTCCGAGCAATAAATACTAAATAAAAATCCAAGCTATTTCGAGCGACAAAATATTTTGTTGATACTGCCGAGCACGTGAAGGTAGACTATTGTCTTCTGATTAATATGAGCGAAGAATTATTTGCCAGGCATTGCCAAACATACGAGGATATATTGTTGTCTTCTGATGTACAGATGCTACCTTGAAATATTCTTGTAATGTACAAGCTTTAGTGATGCTGCCATGGTTAAGAGTTGATATTATCAATCATGATAAATAGCAAAGCTTATAGTAATAAAGATAAATGCATATGTGTAATTGTATAATATTTAATATAAAGTTGCACCATCATGCAAACAGGAGACCTTAAGAAATTGTTACGGGTGCTTTGTTTAAGTTTTAAAAAGATGATTATTTTTGCGGTTACAACTCATGCAGTATCATTAATATTGACAAGGCTGACTATTTTTGTAACAACAACTCATTTGTTAAGAGATGTTCATAGTCCAGTTACACATTCAAACATATGATTATGCAAAAGGCGTTGAGCTATAAGGGTGTACAAAAATATGTGCTTGAAAGTACAAGGCCTACAAGCAATAGAAAATGCATTGAGAAACTTCCTATTAATTTTGTAATGGAGCCAGAAACATAATGCTAAAAAGGGAGATAACAAAAAATTCACATTGGTTTTAATATGTTCATATATTTTCGTCTCTCTTTTTTATATATGGTTTGATAAATAGCCATTCACATTTTAAAGGTCTAGTATAAACCTTTTCAATGATGGCTAGAGTAGGAATGTATAAGATTTGAAACTTTTGGTAATTTTATTAGAAAACTTTGAGATTAATGAACTTTTGTACTATTTTGTGTGAATCTATTTTGATAAATACGGATTAGTGTATTCATCTATTATTTAGAGATTACACTTGGAAATTATGAGAAGATGAAAGTGTTTATCTTCCCTGCTTTCTTTTATTCTTAATTTGTTGCATCAGTAGTGAAATTTATTTTTTTGGTTTTCTTGTCCTTAATATTAGCAATGGAGGTATTAACTGTTTTAGGTTAGTCAGATCAAAGAGTAATGTTATTAAGTTGCTCTATGTTTAGCATAGGAGTGGGCATAGATTCCATCTTTATCGTCTTGAGCTAAGCATTATTATAATATATAAATGAAAAGAGCATTTAAAGGGAAAGATGAACTTTAACCAATTTAAGTTCATACTTTGTTGTCTTTACATTATGTCCTCTCAGGTATATGTAAAAGCTATGGGGTCAACTATACCATAACTTTTCGCTCATATCATGTATTTTCGCCCAAATTATTAAATTATGTATGAATAATAAATTTTGAACCTATTAAATTAGATGAGACATGGTAAAATGGTGAATCTGAACCCAAGTTTAAATCCTAGATCAAAATCTGCCGTAGAGCATCTTTTATTTTATGAAATTGTTTAATTACTAAACTTCATTTGAGTTATAGGTATATATTTGCATGTGTCACTTGAACTAGCTAAAATTTATTATCCCGAGGTGATACGATCATTCACTTTGTATCTTTTCAATGAGTTTTAAACTAAACATTGGATACTAAACAAGAACGTAAGCTATGTCTCAAAGCTTGATTTATATGTATTGTAACGGATTTTTTAAATTTATTTATCAGAAAAGTAGTAGCAAATTTTAAACTTGAAGTTGGAGGTTGATTTAAAAGGTAAAGCATCTTCAACATTGATCTATTGGAGTGGACTGCTCTGACAAACTCAAGCAAACATGTTGGTGAAAATATATGCTTAAGATGCTACATGTGCCTAGTGGAAGATGAAGCCATCGTACAGTGAAGTAATTGGATATTTATCGAGCAAGCAGTACATTTACCTTTGCTTCTCAACTATAGTGCACGTTTCTAGGATTATTTAAACACCGGAAAAGGGTCAGAACTGTCCCTAACGTATTGACGTCAGGTTAAAATGCCTTCCGTTAACCTATTTTGAAAAAAATACCCTTACCGTTAAAATTCTGACATATTTGTGCCCCTAACGTATTGACTCCAGTTTAAAAAATGCCCCTACCGTTAACTTATTTTGAAAAAAATGCCCCTATTGTTTTAAATATAAGTACAGTCAGTTGTTAGACTTAGGAGCACAAATTTACTACATTTTTAACTGTAGGAACATTTTCTTCAAAATTAATTAACGGAAAGCATTTTTAACCTGAAGTCAATACGTTAGGGTAAACACAAGTGGTTGATGCCTGATAACCTAAAAAAACTATCATAAGTTGGATGGACAAGCAAAGTAAAAGATGTGTATAACACAATTTCAGCTTGCACCTTTTAGGTGGGAAGCAGGTCGGGGTCGTCATGCTTGTTGTCAAGATAGGGGCATTTAAGTCTTTTTCTTCCTTTTTGAGTTCTGCAATATTTCCAAGGGCTTTTATATGCTATACACGTAGCTTAAAATTTACTGAGTAAGCGACATGACCTGCAGAGTCTTTTCATTGTTTCATCTGCCTCACTCTACTCAATCATCTATTCACCTATATGCCCCTTTATTTTCCCTTTACTTCTCGATTTCTCTCTGGGAATTCTCCTTTTGGCATAAGCAGACAGTTTATCCATCTTTGTGCAATTTTCTTTGTTTACTGCACTTCTTCTACTGCTAATCTAAATTTTGGTTGTTAAATGTTCGTTTTCTATTGTTTTGCATAATTGTTGCTAAAATTGTTACATACATATCAGTAAATATTTTCACATTTACTACGTGTTTATGATGAAATATGTTCGTTTTCTGTTGTTTTCAGTAATTGTTCCTCATTTGTATATTTACTTTTTTTTTTTATGAAAATTTTCTTTTGTTGCCGATTAATCAGTTCAGGATTAAATAGTCCTATCAAAATTTTGTTGTTTCAATATTCGTTCAAAGATTGTATCTCTTTATTTACGTTATTTTTTCCTGCAGATTAACCTATCTAAAGATGCAATTTTGAAATGGAAGACAGCACGAAGAGCGGGCTGATCTGTGATTACCGTCAATATACGTCTAGTATAATTGCTTTACCAGATTGAGTTTCAATCTCTATGTTTTTTATTTTTTCATAGAGTGATTATGAATAATTATTATAATAATTATCATTGAATCGACCTATGCACCCAAGGAGATGATATGCCTAACTCATTGCTTCCTTTAACATTGCTTATGTTATGAACATAAGAAAATATATTTAGAGATATAAACGATCAACGAAAATCCGTGAATGGTTAAAAAGAAAAAGCTTTGGATTTAAACTTTTAGTTTTTCTTAATGGTTGTAAAGCTGATTACTGAACATGGAACTTGGAGACTTCGTTATTGCTGGATTCAAGATTTATATTCTTACTCCCTTACTTGAATTAGTGAAAAAACAATAAAATAATTTCAAATATTCTCAAACATTTATTGATTTATTCTAACTGAATCTGCTTTTTTTCTTCTATTAGGTGCAACTGCACGTATATTTTACAAGAATTACGAGTATGATCGTTATAATATTTTATAAGAGAAAGATTAAGAAGCAAATAACTTCTGCTGGCCAAATACATTCACTTTAATAACTTCACATGCCTTTTGGAAATAAACTTCTACGGTTAGAGCAAGTTTGCCAGTAAACTTTTGTCCCTATAAAACTCAATAGAATAAATCTCTCACTCCTAATCGAGAAACATATTTATATGAGATATATAAAATATATTTTGAATGTACTCCTAAATTAGGGGGTATCATTGTGAGATAACATATAAAGGAAAAGTGATTACTCAAATTTTGGATGACAAGAGTAGAAGTTGTTGCCAAAAATATTGTTTTTGCAGAAAAGGTTCAAAATATGGAATCTTTTAGGGTATATTTAGGTGTCAAATATTTAGCTACTAGCTTAATATGAAAAATATTTTTGATAGTATTTGTGTGCCTTTCTCTTGTACTATCTAACTTATCAAAAATATGAAAAAAGGTGTTTAAAAGTATTTCTGTGCCCTTTTCATGTACTATCTAACTTATCAGAAATATGAAAAAGGGCAATGAATCACTTACTCAATATTATACTTCAAAATTTTTTATTTGTCACAAATAATGGGATATTTCAGTGTGCTCCTATCTATATCTTATGTAATTTCAAAAAAATCAAATTATGCATGTAAATTAAGTGTGTGTAAGGGAAAAAGTTCACATAAATTATTATTTTTTCATTTTCTTCAGGTCATGGATTGAATGCAGTGCACTTTCTTATGTCTCAGTATAGTTCCTCTGAGGGGTGGTTACTATGCATGCTGGCCTTGTGATTAGATATCAGCTCTAATCTCAAAGAATTTAGCACTTGCTATTAATTTCTACCATTACATTCACCTCCATTGTACTCATTAAGTTAGCTTTTTGGAATTGATAACTTTATTCCTTGTATTGAATATGGAGTTGCTATATACCTTTAATTCGTTATTAAGTGATAACTCATAGTGAGATACAAGCAGGGTTAGATGTAGGTAAAATCTGCTCTTTTAAGTAACTAGATGGCTTTTCACTTATTTCACTTAAAAAAAAGAGTTACTGGATGGGCTTATATCATTTTCTGTACTGATAAGAAATGAGCCAAAAGTCAGGTTGCTGGTAATTTTTTTGCTAAAAATAATGTAGTTAAGAAGCTTGGCACGAAGTAGATTTGGTAAAATATAGTATATAAATTTTCTAAAAATAACATACTGCCAATCAGTTTGAGATACACTTCTTATTCAAAATTATATATTCAATTTGAACATTTCGAAAGCTTATTACAGAGGCGAGAAAGGCTTGGAATGCTTGACAAGTTGACATAAGTGGCAGGCCCCCATCAAACCCAAGAAGTCAATGAAGAATAACAATATCATCGCAATCACGGCTGTCACCACAACATATGCTGGTTCCAGACCAACCTGAATATGTTGACATTGTATGCGCTACACCGTGAATCTTCCACAATATGTTTAGAGGTGACAAATTGTTGTCTAACCATTGCTGGCTGGAATGAGCCCCCCCCCCCCCCCCCCAAACCCATATAAGGATTGGCAGAAAACCTTAGTCGCGATAATTCATTTTGTATTATTGGACTGTTATTTGCATATTAAGTAGAGTGACGAGGTATTGAGAATGTGTTACATGGGTTTCATCGGGTATGCTCCGATAATGTGGATGCCAATGCAGACATATTTGTGCAAATCGAGATGTAATATCTGAGTTATACGGCAAAATCTGCCCTCACATCCAATATCTTGATCATTATATATCCTTTCGT
Organism: Nicotiana benthamiana; assembly: GCA_034376525.1. Lineage (NCBI taxonomy): Eukaryota > Viridiplantae > Streptophyta > Magnoliopsida > Solanales > Solanaceae > Nicotiana > Nicotiana benthamiana. The sequence continues at coordinate 105,594,926 of CM067334.1, read as the reverse complement.
TTGGTTGGCTTGTCTATGCATTATTCTTCAAGGAATAATAATAACAGAAATAATTATCTGTACATTTGCTTAATGCATGATACATATTACTGCCAAAAAACAACCAAAGTATCACAGTTCATATTGAAGCGGAATTTTAACAGAAAACAGGACTAGAGTTTTAGTCATAAATATAAGTACTCGGGTTAATTTCTATTGAGCTTATAATTTCAATCATTCTAACCGTACTTACTTATGCTTCCGTAGTCCGTTTGAACTTTTCTTACATGTCACTAATTATTAAATATTTAATACGAATATATTGAATTGGGAATCAGCTAACAGCCTATTTGTTGAGGACACAATGAAGATATTAAATTGTAGCGGTTGAAAGATTTATGTGAAATTGTTTTGTTTTAGCCTTGAAGATGAAGAACTCGCATTTGAGAAGAGAAAATATCGCAAGTTGTGTTGAATTATAGTAGCTAAACTCGAACGACCCAATCGGTTGTTTTGATTTCCGGCGCGTCATTCAGTAGTCTAAGGCCTTGAAAAGCTTCATTTCAGGTATGTTGTCTTGTGTGTATGTTCAAAATTAAATTCAGGAAGTTTGGTGTCAAATCTAAATGAAAATTCTCATTTGAGAAGCTTAAAATTGAAGAAATGAACTGATATTGGAATTTTGAGTAAATGACCTCGGAATTGAGATCCGAAAGTTCCAGCAGGTTCATATGATGATTTCGGAATTGGGCGTATTTCCGGATTTGGTTTTGGATAACCCGAGAGTTGTTGTTTTGGTGCCTATTATGGAAGATAGCATTTTAGAAGTAATTGCATCAGTTTGGCTCAAAATGCATTTCAGTGTTATTGATGTCCATTTGGGATTCCGAGACTGAGAGTAGATCTGTATGGTGATTCTGGATTTGTGAACGCGATCGAAAGTGAATTCGGAGGTCCATAGGTCATTTGGAACGGTTTGGCTAAATAAAGAAATTTGAAGGTTTTTGAGAAATTCGACCAGAAGTGGAAATTTTGATATCGGGGTCGGAATGCAACTTTGAAAGATGGGGCAAGTCCGTAATATCGAATATGACTTGTGTGCAAAATTTAAAGTCATTCCTGAATGATTTTGGTCAAGTTTGAGATACTTAGTCTCTTTTAAGGAAGCTTAAGTTGGAAAAGTCAACCGGATATTGACTTATGTGTTTGAGCGCTCGAAATGAAAATTTTATGGTTCGGATCGCTTCCTTAGGTGATTTGAGACTTAGGAGAGTGACCGGAATATTTTTGTGATGACCGGTGTTGAATTAAGCTTGAATCGGCAAAGTTAGTGTTTTGGCGAATTCCGGTTGATAGGTAAGATTTTGATTCGAGGCTCAGAATGGAATTCCAAATGTTGTTATATCTTTGCTATGTCATTTTGGACTTGTCTGAAAAATTTGAGGTCTCGGACTAGTTTTTATGTATTTCGGCATCGGATGTGGAAGTTAGAAGTTTCAAAGTTCATAGGCTTGAATCGGATGCGAATTTGATGTTGTGATGTTGTTTTGAGTGTTCCGAAGGTTGGAACAAGTTTGAATGATATTATTGAATATGTTGACATGTTTGGTTGAGGTCCCAGTGGCCTCGGGTGAGTTTTGGGTAGTTAAACGGACTATTTCATCTTTAAAAAAATTACAGATTTTTCTTTTTTTGTCTCAGCTGTGCACCAGATTTCCGGTGCGAGAAGTCCAATTCGGAAGCTCATATCTTTCAATTGATAAGGAATCAGAAAAGGTTTAAACCGGGAAAGTTGTAGAACTTTGTGTATTGTTTTCAGAAAGCTAAAGAAATTGTAATGTAGACATCTGTAGAAAAAGTTATGATCGATTCAAAATGACTTGTGGAGCAATTTTCTCCAGAATTTTCTGCTTTCATTGGCGTACTTTAGAAGCTCATATCTCGGGATATATAAAAAGTTATATGGCGTACAACTTATAAAATTAAAGGTCTTTGAGTCAATTTTCTAAATCTTCAAACCGTTTGCCATTTGGATATTAATACAAGACGATATGGATGTTTAAACAGAAGGTGTCCGACAAGGAATAATTTTAATAAGATATACAACTTGTATAACACAAGTGCAAGGTACAACTCGACGAAGGACGGCAGATTCTTTTAGATACGGATTTGGTTCATTTCTTACATTTGGTTTGGATTGTATTGGAGAGAATTTCAAGGGGGAATTCATCAAGCATAAAAGGTGAGTTGTTTCTACTTATTTTCAAGTTAAATACATGGATTAGAACTGAAAACTCAAGTAATTTATGGACAAAAATGGTGATTTAGAGCTTGAAACTTAAGAGAATTAAATGGAGATTTGAGGGGTCATTTGAACTCCGATTTTGCTAAACTTTATATGTACGTACTCGTGGTGAGACGAGGAATCCGATGGTGTGATTTTTGAAATCTTTCGAGAAGTGGGCCCGGGGCTCGGGTATTACCAACTTCGTGATTTTTAGCGTTTTTCGTATAATTTCAATTGGGTTATGTTTATTTAGCCTATAATAACGTATTTGTTGTGGTTTTGACTAGATTCGAGGCGCGTAGACGGAGATTCAAAGGGAAAAGGCATTGCGGACCAGTCTACGACCGGTTAGAGGTGAGTAATTTGTATAGATAATGGCCTAAGGGTTTGAAACCCCGGTTTATTACATTGTGACGCTATATAGGGCATGACTCGCACCTCATGGCAGGTGCGGGGTTATTTATGACTGAGAATTGTGACTTGGTCCACCCCGAACAAGAATTTAACTATTTGGCGACTGATACACAACCTGTATTGAATACATCTGGGCTTATTTCCATGTTTGGGGCCTTGTGCCGATTTGTAGCATCCATCTAGGATGATTATCATTGTGATAGCATGATTTGTATAATCATTGATCTCAGTCATGTGTGTAATCACTATTATGAAATTCTAAGTCACTTTTTCTGAATTTAAATAATTAAATTATATTCTTCTTAATAATTGGAAAATGAAAAATAAATTGAATCTGTTATATGATTCATATGCATACTGTTGACTGAGTATGGATCGGGTTGCACGCCGTAAAAGTGATTTGATGATATTGCGCTTGGGCTGTAGGAGCCCCTCCGGAGTCTGTACACACCCCCAGTGAGCGATGTCGATGTTAATGCACGCTGCAACGGTTTCATGTGCATTGCATTGCATCTTTATCTGATACTTGTTTGTTATAATTGATATTGCTTTGCTGTTAGTTCGTAGCAAAGGAATAGGACTATTAGTTTAGCTTTTTTTTTGTGGCATTCGTGGATTGCTTACTTTCAAACATTATATATGCTTATTACTCACTAAGTCGGTAGTACTCACCCCTACTCCCTGCACCTTGTGTGCATATTCAGGTACACTGGAAGCTTAGCTCAGCACTCATAGTCTCCAGATATTTTCAGAGTCGTTGAGGTAGCTGCTTGATGTTCGCAGGACCGAGCTGCTCTTCATATTTCAGTCTATTATCGTTATATACATTCCCAGATTTTAATGTATTTATTCAGATATTATTATCCAGTTTTGTTTAGAGACTCTAGACTCATGACCCTAGATCTTTTGGGACTGAGTAGATTTTCGTATTATTATATTAATATTATTGGATTATTATTCTAAAATTATTGTGTTTCTCCTTAAATTGTCGATTTTGAGACTTATTATTAAATTGGGAGCAAATATTGGTCAGGCTTGCCTAGCTTTAGGGTTGGGTGCCATCACGAACGGGTTTGGATCGTGACATAAACGTACCTTGCATTATATCATATCAATATGTATATATTTTATAAAGATATTTTATATGTAAATAGGTTACTGTCATGGTTTTTTTTTTTTTTTTTTGCAAGCATATATTATCGTGAATTAATTATTGTACAACTTGAACAATTGTGTTCCTAAAGAAATTTAATTAGTATGAAACAATCAGTATGCAATGCTCTTGTGACCCAAAAGGTTATCACCATAATTTTTCCTTTTCCGTGCTTCTGAGGCCTTAAAATCTCGCTTTAATTGACTCGATTTGTGTGCACAGTGGGGCATATAGCCGAAAAAACTTTTATATTAAAATATGTGAATTCTATAAAAATATTGAAGAACTTTGATATTATTGATAAAATTGACTTTGGTCAATATTTTAGGTAAATAGACCCGGACCCGCGATGTGAAGGTCCCTGGAGGTCCGTAGGAAAATATAGAACTGGGGCGTGTACCTGGAACCGAAATCTGAGGTCCCGAGCCCGAGTATAGAATTTTTGAAGGAAATTATTTTTCAGAAAATGATATGAAATTTTGAAAAAGAAAATAAGTTAGAAAATATAGGTATAGGTCCCATATTTGTGCCGACGGCCGGTACAGGTCTTAAATATGCGTTAAGCTTCCTATGAAATTTACTTGAAATCGGACGTCGTCGGGCGTATTTCGGACCTAAATATCTAAAGTTAGAGGTTTATGAACTTTGAAATGAAAATGATGAATTTGAGGCTCAATTCTTTGAATTTTATGTTAGTTTAGTGATTTGATTACTTGACTAAGTTTGTAGGATGTTGTAGAGTTAGTGTGTGTGTTTGGTTGGGAGCCCCGAGGGCTCGGGAGGGATTTCGGAGGTGGATCGGGTTGGTTTTGGCCTTAGAATTGCTGCAGATTTGCTGCAGTCAGCTGTTCCTGGTTTCCTTCTATGCGATCGCATAGGTCATGCTGTGATCGCAAGAGCTTTTTGTGAAGTCCAGAATTTCCTTCAATGCGATCGCAATCCTCCTCCGCGATCGCATAGTGCAAAGTCAGTCCCCCTTTATTTTCCTGTATGCCTTTGCATTAGTACCCATGCGATCGCATTTCTTTAACCCTCCAACCCTATGTGATCGCATCCCCTCTTCTACGATCGCATAGGGCATTTTTCCCCAGTTATTTTGAAGGCTTAAAAACATAACGGTTGCGGGATTTTTCCTCATTTTTCACACGGGCTCTCTTCTTCAACACCCCATAGGGGAATTTCAAGCTCTTTTTCCTCCATAGCTTATTGGGTAAGTGTTATTAACTTCATCCTCCCCTAATTTCTTCATCTAATTACAAATTTTCTAGCCCTAAATCATGAATTCACGATAGAAAATGGGGGTTTTGGGCAGAGTTTGGGGCTTTGGGTGATTCAACCTCAATTTGGGGATGAATCTTAAAACAAGTTGCATATTTGAACTCATGGGGTTATGGGTGAACGGATTTTTGTCCGAGCCTCGAGTTTGGACCATGTGGACCCGGGGTCGAATTTTGGTATTTTTGAAAAAATGATAGGAAATTCAATTCTAGGCTATGGAATTGTGCCTTGAGCCATTATTGATACTATTGAACTAAATTGTGCCTAGATATCATTGTTTCGGAGTTGGATTCTAGAGGAAGGGCGGTGTTAGAGATTTGATTGCTATTTTCAGACCGAGGTAGGTGTGTTTGTTCTAACTTTCGTTTGAGGGAATAAGATTATGATGTTTTTTGCTATTTGCTAATTATTGAGTACGGTGTATAGGCACGGTGATGAGTATCTATATAGCATGACCGTGAGTCTTAATTGTGCTTTTTCAAATTTTGTGATGCCTCTTCCTTGTTTAGTTAATAAGTTTCATATAATGTGAAAGGTTTAGGGAAGAATTATGATTTGTATATTATTGGAGTGTTGTCTCTAATGAGAATATGATAATTGAGAAAGAAGTGATAAAAGAGAAGTATTGTAATTATTCCATTGCCGGGACGTGTAGTTTATAATTGTTGTTGCACCCTTGACGAGACTTATTTGTTGATTTGTTCTCCCTTGCCGGGATGTTTAATATTGTTATTTATCCCCTTCCCCCAATTGGTTGTGATTGTTGATTGGGTGAGGAAGAGCGATTATGCACGAAGGATCATTGTGTGCCATGTTTTGATAATTATGCACAAATGGTCATTCCATGCCATATTTTGATAATTATGCACGAAAAGTCATTTCGTGCTACGTTTTGAATATTTGAGCAAGAACGGTCATTCCTTGATATGAGAGTTATGTGAGGAAAGGCGCGAAGGGTGATGTCGTGCAATTTATTTGACTGTTTTGGTGAGAATGAGAGTAAAAGTACGAAGGTTGGTGCCGTGCAGTTGTTGATGTTACATGTTCTCTTTATTTGATGCTATTGTACAGTTCCATATCTTTGTTGGTAGATCCTATCTCTGAATTGTTACACCCCATAGCATGCTCCCCTCCCTCTTAGTTGTTCAAATTCTGTATATTTTCTTTTCCACTATTGCGTATATATCTGCACAGGTTGTTCTCGGTAGGTCCTGTCTAGCCTTGTCACTACTTCGCTGGGGTTAGGCCAGGTACTTACCATCACATGGGGTCGGTTATGCTGATGCTACGCTATGTGCATCGTTTTGCACAGATCCAGAAGCAGCTTTTGGACCACAGCAGCAGTATTGATCGAGAGTTGTCTTCAGTCCAAGGACTTGCGAGGTTGCCTAGCTGACGTTCGTAGGCCAGAGTCCCTTTCTCTGTTATTAGTTTGTTCTTCTTTATATCGAGACAAACACTAATGTATTTCATTCAGAATTTTGTTTTTAGTACTCTATAGTAGTTCGTGAGCTAGTGATACCAAATTTTGGGTAGAGCTATGTTTGAAACTTCCACATTTTTATTTTGGTTTTATTAAACTTAAAGTCTTCCACTTTTACTTAATTGCTTTTGTATATTATTATTGTTGAAAATTATCTGAGAAGGTTTAAAGTTTGGCTATCCTAGCTCCGTTAGTAGGCGCCATCAGGACTCCCGATGGTGGGAAATTCGGGTCGTGACAAGTTGGTATCAGAGCACTAGGTTACTTAGGTCTCCCAACTATCGGACAACCTTGGTGAAATCTGAGGGATCAGTATGGAGACGTGTGTATTTATCCCCAGGCTAGAGAGTTAAATGTTACTTTGTTCATTCTTGTCGTGCGATTCTATTTCTCAAATACTGATTGTCATTCAACTCTATTCTTTCGCAGATGGCGAGAACACGTGCTTCTTTTTCTACCGCGCAGCAGCCGGAGCCCCCAGCAGCAGGTCCTATCAGGGGCGGAAGGGGAGGCCGATGCCATGCCAGTGGCGAGGCCAGGGCAGAGCTCAGCCCCGAGCAGCAGTCCCAGAGGTGGAGCCTCATATTTACTATGATGAGGAGGTTCCAGCACCAGCGGCTCCAATGGGCCTTGCTCAGGTCCCAAAGGATTTCATAGCCACTCCAGTACTCCAGGATGCTTTGGTCTGACTGGTAGGCTTTATGGAGCGCGTCTTCAAAGGGGGTTTGCTTCCCGTAGCACCAGCCACATCTCAGGCTGGGGGAAGAGTTCAGTCTCTCGCTACGCGTACTCCGAAGCAGGTAGCTACTCAACCTCAAGTTCCAACAGTTCAGCCATCTGTGGCAGCCCAGTCGGGTATTCCAGCTCAGGCCGGCAATGGTTCAGCGATGTCCGGGGATGTTTTGTGGAGGCTTGATAGATTCACCAAGCTCTTCACCACCATATTCATCGGTGCTTCTCACAGGACCCCCAGGACTTCTTATTCAGCTGCCATGAGGTTTTCAGGACTATGGGTATTGTGGAGAAAAACGGGGTCGAGTTTATCACATTTCGGCTTGCAGGATCGGCCAAGACTTAGTGGAGGGACTATTATTTATCTATTCCATCAAGGTTGCTATTATTGACCTGGGATTAGTTTGAAAAGTTGTTTTCGGAGAAGTTTCTCCCGGTGACTGAGCGAGATGCTCTACGCAGGTAGTTGAGCGTCTTCATCAGGGTACTATGACAGTCACACAGTATGAGACTTGTTTTATTGTCTTGGCACACCATGCTATTTTTATACTCCCTACTAAGATAGAGAGGGTGCGGAAATTTGTTGATGGGTTGATTCAGTCGATCCGGCTTCAGATGGCTATGGGAGCCGGTAGTGATATATCTTTTCAGGAGGCGGCCAATGCGGCCCACAAGATAGAGATGGCACTTGCACGAGGAGGTGGTCAGGGGCAGTAAGAGGCCTCGACATTCTGGTAGGTTTAGTGGTACCTCCTTTGGAGGTAGGGATTCTTATGGTAGAGGCCATCCATCGAGGCTCTTTCAGTCAACACTCCAGGTCTCTCATGCTACTCCATGCGGTAGTGGTTCTCAGCAGTATTATCCGGATCAGCAGTCCTTCAGTGCACCACCAGCTCCTATCAGTGCAACGCCACTTCAGAGCCTCAGGGGAGGACATATAGGTCGACATGGCCAGCAGTCTCAGCAGCCGAAGGGCATGTTATTGTTGTGGAGACCCAAGTCACATTGTCAGCTTTTGCCCTCGATCCTCGGGTAGTTCTCAGCATCGGGGTCCTCGCCCCATGATACAGGCACCAGGTGACCCCCAGCTTTCCCAGCCATCTAGAGGCACGGGTAGGGACCATAGAGGTGGAGGTAGATACCATAGAGGTAGAGATCGAACCGCCAGAGGCACGGGTAAGGATCCTGGGAGAGTTGTTTCTTTGTGCAACCATTACAGAGTTTACATCCTTTTTCTTTGAAGAGCTACCAAACTGCAAAACATTGTTGGTATCTTGCAATGCCTCGAGGTTAGTGACCATATCGTTCTTAATGCCTTCTTCAATCCTTTCTCCCAATTTGATGATATCGGAGAACTTTTGACCCTCAACTACCATCAATCTTTCATAGTATTGTGGATCTTGAGCACGGACAAAGAATCTGTTCATTTGTTCTTCTTCCAAGGCCGGTCTGACCTTAGCAGCTTCCGACCTCCAAGGGTAGCATACTAGCGAAAGGCCTCTGTGGGCTTCTTCTTAAGATTCTAAATAAAGAACATATTTAGTACGTTCTCAGTGTTAAACATAAATCGATCCATGAAATCAGACGCCATGCTTACCCAACTAGTCCATTTTTTCGCATCCTGGCTAATCTACCAGGATAAGGCATCACCCTTCAAGCTCCTCATGAATAGTTTCATACGGATCTTCTTGTCCCTACCGAATCCTACTAGCTTGTCACAATACATCCTCAAATGAACCTGGGGTCACCTGTGCCATCAAACATTTCGAACTTGGGAGGTTTGTACCCCTCCGGAATTCAACATCTTGCTGAACACAGAGATCTTTGTAATTCAACCCTTCAACACCTTTGCTACCTTTAAAACCTTGAACCCTCCTAGTCAACTTCTTAATCTCAGCGGCCAAATCCTAAATGATGGAGCTTTTGTCGTCCGACTCGGCAACATTTGTGAATGGCCGACCATAATGTGGTACAGCATCAACAAAGACATGAGCGCTCTGGTTATCTGTGGTGTTTTGGGGCTTCGGGACATGTTGGGCTGGTTGCGGCTGTGGTGATTTGTTGGTATCGGCAGCAGCAAGAGTGATCGGCAGACTTGCCAAGTTCCGGACCTATTCCAACTCTTCTCGAAACTTTAGCAAAGTTTTCTCGAGGTGAGCAGCAGTTTCTTTGTTGATTGAAGCCTCTCCGACTTCCTTTCTAGCATTGGTATCTTCCATTTTGTTCCTATTCCTGTTTCTGGGAGGACTCGGAGGAGGTGGAGGACCCTTTTATCTTGTGGAGTATGCTGATGGTGCCAGAATGCACGAACTAACCTTTTTGGGAGGGGAATAAAAGTAAAAGAAAAACAAAAGGTAAAGAGTTAGTGCGGATTCTGATAAATAATGTTGCAATATTTAAACATATTGTGCGGGAATATAAACCGCTTTCTAATTTGGGTGCCTCATTGTTCCCGAGGTAGGCCTAGCAACAAATTAAATTTGGAGAACTTATAATGCTAAATGCTTCATTTTATTTATAAAAATAAGACAAATCCCAAAGCGAATCTAAATAAAATATCACTAATGGCCGTTGGCCTTATTACATCATTAAAGCAAAAGAAAAGATTCCTAACTACTTGGTCCCAGATGGACCTTCCCCTGATTCAGTATTCTTGCCTCCCTCGTACAGCTGCATCAACTCGTGCATCCCTAACAGCAGTTAGGCTCGAGCCAAATTTCTGCCTGCGCTTCCCTCAGTATTCTGACAGTCTTCGATCATTTGCAAGAACTTTCCTTCCAACTCTACCAGACCTTGCTCCAGATACCCCAAACGGTTGTAGGCGCTGACAGCCATGTCTCTCCACTCCTTTATTAGCTTCTCGTGGGCTTCCTGTATTTACCGATGTTCGTTTTCACATTCCCTCATTCTCTTGCGCAGTTGATTGTACTTGACTTGCACTTCAGTTTTCTCGTCAATAATTATGTGACCATGGATGAACCCCGGACGACCCAAACCAATGTGGTCATCTTCTCACCAACCTGTGTAGTGCGGCACACACTCGGCATGATACCTCTCTGGTTCAATAGAATCCTTCCCTATAACGAACTTGCAGTGCCACATATGCTGAGCGTGACACCTGTGCGGGCTATCGTCATTTTGAAAGTCGGCCTTAAAGTGACCCATTTTTTCTATCCTGGGTATGATTTGTTTCCTTCCGAATTGACTCATCACTCGCAGGGGGGAATAAGGATGAGTTCCCCTCAAGCCAATGAGTATGAGGAACGGTGTGTCTCGAGAACGGACAATAAACTCCCCTATTGGGAGCCACTCGAACATCCACTGAATTTGCTCTTCTTTCAGATTCTCGAATAACTCTACCCATCCACTGGTGTCCTCTGGCTGAGCGAACATATTGGGCATGAATTTCACTCACTTTGGATGATGAAAGTGATATGGTCATCCCAATCTCTGCGTATAATTTCCTGTTTGTAGTCACCTTTCTGAAGGTGTTCTAGGAGCCATAGTTGAAAAAGTAAGTTACAACCCTCGAATGTGGAGCCCCTTGTTGGCACTTTCCCAAGGATCGATAGATTTCCGCGAGGATCATTGGTACTATGCTGAATGATTTTCCATCATCTCTTCCATTAGAGTCTTAGTAATCATGTCTAGTCTGGAGTCGATCCTAGCCTTATTCATAGGAAAAATTACCATCCTCATGAAGCAAAACATAAACACAAACACCCTTCTATATATGTGCCCCAAAGAGGTAAGGGCGAATTCATCCATATAGGTGGGATAGGACTTACTATGGCCGTATCTCTCATATAGGAATTTGAATGGTATGTAAGAGTCCTTCAAACAAGAAAGCTTGGGATTTTTCTTAAGTCCCATCATTTTAAGGAAACCTCTACTTTTGCGATTCTCAGGCATGAGTAAACCCGGCGTTTCTCAAGGGATGCCAGCTAGGACCCCTATTTCTTCTAGCAAAGGGATCGTCTCCAAATCCCTGAAACGGAACAATGATCGATCACCATCCCAAAACAAAGTGGCAGCCTCAATTATTTTGTTGTTGGGTTAGATTTCAAAAAGCGAAGGCAAATTCACTAATTGCTTACGGACGAGGGTTCGATCACTGCTATGAAGATCCTCCCAGCAGCTCAGCAACCTTGGGTAGATGTTGGATACCATACCGAATCCGGGGACCTCGTGCCTCACTTCTGCAAAACATAGTGGTAGGCCCTTAACCCCACCGGACTCGACTATTTAAATCAATAATTAGAAAAAAGCATTCAGTTCTACAAATACATGCACATATCGTGAAGGTGTCCATTTGGGTTTCAGGAAACCCGATAGACTTTGGTTAAGGCTATCTTTATGCAGACAACATAACTGACTCGGCTAGGGTTGACCATGATGCATGAACAGTTCAATAGAGTAAGGCTTCTAGTTTCAAAGTGCTAGACAAGGTACCCTTGATCGGACAACTCAAGAGGGAAAGGCGCGGAACCATCAATTACATCATTGATCGACTGGTTTTACCGCAAACATGCCTTTGCCACATTTAGGGGGTATATAATATTGAAAGAGCGCAATCACTCATTGTAAGCGTTGCTATAGGATTTGTTTTGGCGTGAGTGGAATATGACGTTGAGAAATGCAATTACAATAATAAAACAAGTTACATGTATTTCACATTCATAAGATAAATTATTACAATGGTTGCTTGAAAATTAAAACAGTATTGAAATGATAAAGCGGCAAATAAAGCAGTAAAAGGAAAGAGAAAACATGAAGAGTCAAGTTAGTAATTGTGATGGAATAATCAAAACAGGAAATAAATGCGAATAAAGTAAACAGGTAAACTCATAAAAGCAAGTAATGGTAAAAGCCTTAAAGAAAATCCCCAGCAAAGTTGCCATGTTGTCGACGCCCCCCCCCCCCCCCTTTCCCTCCTAAAAGAAGTGAAACTGGGTTTACGATATTATGGACAAAACAACTCTTATTCCCTTTTGGGAATTGGGTATGGAGCTTGAAGAGTCTCCACCTAATTATTATAGTGCATTAGGACACTTTAAGAATAAAAGAGAATTTTAAAAGAAAATCAGAGTTAGGGTAAGGGCTTGAAATTATCTCGAGGGGAAGGTGTTAGGCACCCCTCAAGATCCACTAGTGTGGTTCCCGGCCTTGCTTAGATGTGACTTTAATAAGCATAGGAATAAACAAACAAATATGCATATAAAGGATATAGAACTAGTGGGCAAATTTGGAAGAAGAATAGCACAAGTAAAAGGGAAACTTCAGAGAAAATATGTAAACAAAAGTAAAAGGTAAGGGGTCCTAAGTTTAACTATAATACGGATCATTCTATACAATATCCCCCACATATTCTCGCATCGTCATCATCTCTATATCCTACCCATCCCATCCCGTTTAGGTGTTTAAACGCATTTGGTATCGTTTACTTATTACATGCTAATACTCATCCCAACCTATTAGTCCCGGAGTATTAGGACTTCTAATCCTATATGGTGGGAAGAAGGATAAGACATATATGGAGTTGTTAAAGGTAAAAATGCTAAGGCGTCAACCAAAACAAATAGCACAAAAGGGTCTACTAATCAGACATTCAAAGGCTCGTAAAAAAAACCCCGCATATCACATCAGCAATTAGTTTAGCATGACTTGCAATTACTGATTTGGTCTTGAGTTTAAAACTGATAATGGATAGATTAGTTTAACACATAAAGTGGGATAATAAGTCTACTTTGAGCCCCCCGGATCCGGTTTGTTGAAACTTAAAGCATTTGAAAACAGTGATGATTTTGAAACAATAATTTGGGATTTGCAAAATCCAGAAATAGAATAAACGAATTGCTATAAGTAAAGTGGTGCAATTAAAGTATGGAAGTACGGGTTATGCAGGAAAAGAGAGGTTTATTTCAGAAAATGCAGGTTTGACATTAAAAGATTCTTTAAAATAGCATAGAAGGCAGATTTGATCAGATTTCAAAATAGGCAGTATTAGACACACTCTTTTATTGAAGGTGTCTAACAAAGTAGGCGAGTTCGAACCCTATAGGCATGAAATCTACAGATTGGTTTGTTGTTGTTTTTAAATGTTCAAGGTACCTACTGTTTGCCTAGCATTTTTTATATAGCCCTTATAGACATGATTTCTATATGCACTTGATTACAGAATGTTAAAGACTTATGGGCAGGATTTCTAGATAAAATGTTAAGATCCTATAGGCATGATTTCTAAGTGATTTAAGATATTGAAATCCTATAGACATGGTTTCTAGATGAGATGCAATAATGAAATCCTATAGACATGGCTTCTAGATGAGATGCAATATAAAATCCTATAAATATGATATCTAGTATGCTTGCGATAAAAATTCTATAGGCACGGTTTCTATATGATTAGCAATAGGATGAATCCTATAGACATGATTTGCTAGATGAGATGCAATATTAAAGCCCTATAGGCATGATTTCTAATACGCTTGCGATAAATATCCAATAGGCATGGTTTCTATATGATTAGAAGAAATATAAACCCCTCTCACACCCTTTTACTATATACCCAAATTCTTTTACAAAGCTTCGTGACATAAAAGGAAAGGAAAGACTAAGGAAATAAGTACATCAAAACTAAAACAGACCCGAGGAAGCTCAAAGCAACCTTAATGTCCAACATATGCATGTTACCAAATCCAGACTCCAGATCCTAAGGCTTTATCTTAGAGTGTTTCAAAGATCCAAGGGCTTTCAGGAAGCCCAGGCAATTCTACACCCTAAAATAATGATTTAAGTAGTGCAAGGTGTGGAATTAGCAGCCCTTAGGTATCCAAGTTCATAGGGAACTCAAGGGTCCCTAAGCATGGCTTACTAGAGGGGGGTAGGCTTAAAGAACTAAGAGTAAGTGTAAAGTGAGGGATTTGAGGAAGACCAATGCAAAAGGTGGTCATACCTAGCAATGAAAAAGGCTGGCACACCCCTGACCTTTACATGGCTTAAACAAATAAGAGCAGACTTGAAATAAAGTCAGACTTAGGCATGTATGATGATTAGGGAATCAACCGACCTGAGTCAAGCGCAACACATAAATGGGGGTGTAAGGGAATGGGACTGATTTGAGTAAAGGCTTAGAACAACCTGGTTCTGAAGTTATGATGGCAATAGGGTACCACTCTAATTCAAAACAATACTCACATACAAAAGGGGGTTAGGGAAAGGGATCAAATATGAAAAACATTTGCATAAGCACAGAATACAAAGCCAAACAAAGGTAGATTAAAGGGATTTGGGGAGAGCGAAGTACATGAAAGCATTCATATAAGCACAAAGTATTAAAACATAGGGGTGTAGGGTAGGGATATACATGCTGAAGTTTTAAATGCATAATGAACACACACAGACATGTTAAAAGAAACAAGTAAACATGTAGTTTTTGGAGATTGTGTTAAATCATAGACGTACCGTTTTGCAACTTCACATGGTAAAGAAAATAGGGCAAAGGGAACCTTATAGGTTAGCCTTGGCTTTCAGCCCGCTAAACTCGAGCAGCAAAACAAGTAACAGAGAAAAGCAAAGAGGAGAAGAGAGAGTTTTGAATGTGAACTTGTATGTTCGTGTTTTTGAAGTGAAGATGAAGGGGGTTTAATAGTCTGAAAACAAGTAGCAACTAAGGCAGAAAAATAAATTAGTATCAATCAAAATCAATCAAGGAAAGGATTCCCTTTAATTATGGGAGTCGGACTTAGGGTAAATAAAAAGAGTTCCACATATGGAAAAGAAATCAAGAATGGGTTGTCGAAATAAGGGGTAAATACATTTAAGATTTTCGAAATACACACGGTTTAGAAATATAAGGCAAGTAAAATCGTCAATCATTCAAAGAATCAAGGAAACAAGGATACACATTTATACTGAATTTAGTAAAAAAGCAAGTCTAAATGAAAGAGTGAAATAAGTTCATACAAATTAGTTTCCAAAAATTAAGGTTGTTTCGAAAAGGGAAAGGATGATTATAAAAGATGCACAAAGACATGCAAGGTTGAAATTAACGGAAAGGTCGTGTAATCAGAGAGCATAAGCACAAAAGCATGAGATGCGATTAGAAATTCTTACAGAAATCAGAAGCATGGAGTGATTAAGCAATTAGGTTTTCATAATCAGGAAAACAACACACACAAAGACGAGAACCCCCAAAGTCTAGGGTTCCCTAGCATTTCATGGTGTAAAGAATAACACAAAAGGATACTCAGGTAACCAAACTCGGAGAAGACAGAAATAAGCAAAATACAGTAGAGTTACCATAAACCCTAGGTAAAGGAAAACATTCGAGAGCCATAGAAAGAAGTAAAGAAATCACAGTAAAGGAGTTTTAGAAAGAAAAATTGGAGAAATCCTAGGTGAAAAATCGCATGGAATCACAGGTAATCATCCGAAAAGTCATAGCAAAAGCAAAGAAATCATAGTAGAGTAGTAAGAAAAGAAAATCGGAGAAACTCTAATTTTAGGGAGATAAACAATTTGAAGATAAAAATTGGTAAGAAATGTATAGAACATTTTGAATCTTCAGAAAATTAGATAGATCTAAGGTAGATCGTAAAGAGAAACACAGAAGAACCTTGGCGATTTAGGGTTTCAGAGAGAACCCTAGAAAACGAGAAAGCCTGGAACTGGCTAGCTTCGAGTCGACAACAAACTCACAACCTTAAGGCTCGTCGGAGAGAGACCAGACATGGTCGTAGCAACTCAAGTCGGTGGACCTCCGAGACAGTGGTCTTTACAATAGGGTTTCGATCCTTCAACAAAAGAGTCGTTGAAGGGATTGAGGGGTGAGTACATGTGGCATGAAGTCTGGAAAGCCATAGTCTCTGGTGAAAAGTGGTCAGAAAGTGTCCGTAGGTGGCTAGGGTTTAAGGGGGCTTGGGAGCGTTTGAGAGATAAGGGGGATACAAGGACGGCAGAAGCTGTAAAGTGATTAGGGTTACGGGTGTATTGGGGTTTAATTTAGGTAAGGGGCTACGTGGGCCGTTGATCTAAATGATCAACGGTCCTGATTGAAAGAGGAATTCCGGGCAGGTTTTTTTAGTAGGGTGTGGGTCATTTGATTTGGGTTAAAATTGGGCTGAAATTTGGGTAATATTGAAATTAAAAGGGGCTATGATTTAAATGGTTAATTTTCCCCTAATTTGAATTTTATAAATTAGAAAATGTTGTTTAAAAATCCAATTTAAAATACTTAATTAATAAATAAAGCATAAGTATTATTTTAAAAATATTAGAAATGATTTTATGATTGAAAAAGTTATTAAATTGAGAAATAGGCTAGAATTGCAATTCCATGCAATTTTAACTTAGAAATACCAAATTAACTTGTAAAATTATGTAAAAATCATGTAAATGATATTTCGTGTAAATATGAGAGTAAATAAAATTATTCACCAAAATAACAAATTTTGGGAATAATTATTGGATTTTATTGTGCAAAATAGGTCATTTGATATTAAAAAATATTGAAAAATTGGAAGAAATACCAAAACCTTTGTGGATGCTATGCTTACATATGTTATTTTTTGAATGTATTTTGAATATAAAAATATATAGGGAAGAATTGAGTATCAACAGTGGGCGATTTCCGATGGCGGCGATGGGGCGGCAGCGGCGGCTTTGGAGGAGAGAGAAGAGAGAAGAAATAAGGGGGAAATGAGGCAATTTTTTGGGGATTTAGGCTTTAAATACCTAGAATGAAGATCAAACTAAGATCGTTGGATCAAATCAAGATGAGTGGATGAGATTGAATCTTGTCTCTTAACCAAAACTACGTAGTTTTATGCTCTTCTTGGCAACCCCTTTTGGACCGGATTTGGGCTCTTTGGGCTCAATTTTTGGGCCAATTGTGGCACAATTTTAATTAGGGACTTTTTCTTATCTATACCATTTATAAAACCTTATTACAAAAAATGTGCATAATTTCCAAATTGCCCACCCCAGTCCACAATATTTATACAGTTTTTGTACCAATCATTAAAAGCTAATTAATAGCAGTTGCATCTTCCTATTTTTGCGAGCTAATTTTTAGAAGAGGAATATTCTGAAAAGATTTGGCGTGAATATTTTGAACACATTTAGGAAAAAAATATTGAAACGGAAAGGAGATTTTTGTTCTTTATCTTCATCTTCATCTTCATCTGTTCTTCCATATATTTTCCATTATTGATTGCCATTAAAAAGCTGGAAAGCTTTGAATTCAAATTTGGGTTTTCAAAAATTATTATTTGTTTTGATTGGGTTTTGCTAAAAATAATCGGGAATATGGTTTGGAGTTTATATCTCAATTTTGAGGGGTTTTGGTGAAGATTAGACTTGGTTTTGACTGATTTTAAGTTTGAAACTCGAAGAAGAAGAAGGAGAAGACATATTTTCAGAAATTGTAGATAAATTGTAGATTGGGAAGACTAAAACTTCTACAAATCTTCTACAATTATGTCGAAAATGCCAATTATGCTACAATTTAAATAGGAATTGAGATATCAAAATTCAGTGTATCCAGTTTGTAGATATCTAGTTGATAAATTGTAGATTATTTGTATTCTGATTGTAAATGCATTGTTTTCTATTTTCACAAATTCAAAACAACTAAACCTTCTACAATATCTTCTACAAAAAATAATCTACAATTTTTTTACCTTTTCTACTTTTTCTACAATTTATACCACCATTTGAACACCTTGAAAACATCATCTGAACCATTTACTTATTTCTGTGAAAATAGTAAGGAATGGGAAGAAAATAATTTCAATTCCACAATTTGGTTACTTATATTAGTGTTCAAACTGGAGAGACATTAGTGAGGCTTCCAAGTCTGATTTGGACCGTATCCTGGCTTATAAGTTATGACAACTAGATTCAAGAAGCGCCGTTATGCTTGATTCGAGCTTTCAGGCTGGTGTAGAGTTACGTTGCTTTCTCTTAGTATCTAGTTGGTGAAGGTTATAGTATACGATCAGGAGTGGAAAAGTAGAGATTAGTCTATAGGGGCTTCAAAATATATATAGTTCCGCATGTATGCTGTGGTTTCAGGAAGCAATACCACCGTACCATAAATAAGTTGCTTTTCTAGAAACAGGGCTTGTTTACTTTTCGACGCAGTGCTTTCTATTGCCTTCAACTGGTATATTTTTCTGCATTCATCTCTTTTATAATAAATCTTTCTCACCCTAGTGTATTCCTGAATTACGATTCAATGTCTACTAATGGGCATTTTCGTCCCAGGCCATGCCTTATTCATATTGTTAGATTAAACCGAGGGGAGAGAACAACGAAATGTGTACCTTATTGATATAGCAAAAATTGTTAAACTCACCAGCAAAAGAATTGTCCCAAGTCGAACTTTAAATCTCTTGGAAAACAAAGTTTAGTTTCACAAACTATATGCCTTTGTTCTTGTGTCTTTTTGCAAAAGAAAGAAGAGAAATCTTCACTGTTGTGGAAAGAAGAAAATAGATGTAAAAAGAAGAGCAAGAACCCACTTTTTGGTGTTTTGTTCGTGCCTTTTCTTTCAATAGGAAGATCAAGTTATTATAGAGAAAGAATTTTAACCGCTATGGAAAATTGCTCAACTGCATCCAACGTGTAGTAACTTCTCCAAAGAAGTTATTTTCTTCTCAGACTCTATCTCTTTCCAATTGGGTTGGGTCAGCCAAAACAGAGAAACCCGGTATCCAAATTTTAGTACCCAATATTTCCCACTTCGCTCATGATGGGCTGGAACTCAAACCAGTATAATGAATAAATAACACACTTAATTCATACAAACAAGTAGCTCGTGCGACCTACTGTGACGACCCAAAGGGGCCATCACCGTAATGTTAGAATATACGCTTAACGCTAGAGGGGGGGGGAGGGGTGAATAGCGTTATAATAAAAATCAACATAAACTTGCGGAATTAAAAATTGCAGGATTGAAATAAGTGCGGTAAGTAAATAATAAGGAACGAACGCACCGAAATTATCCTGGTTCACCACAACCTGTGGCTAGTCCAGTCCCCGAGAGACTCTCTCGAGATTCCACTAACTTCGTTAAGCTTACGGGTGCTTAACAAACCGTTACAAACTGAGAACTTGAGTCACACAAGTCTCAACAACCTTTGCTCGAAGATACCATACTTTAAGACTTCAACCGAAGGAATGAAAACGTTCCTTCTTACAACCACAAGGGATTAACACTTCCCTTTAAGTGTATACAAACACTTAGCACTCAAGACAAGACTCTCTTTAAGAGTAGATATGAGTAAAATAAATATGCTCAAGAACACAAAAACTTTCGTCAAGAGTTTGGCTCTCAAAAACTTATTAAATGAATAGAAAATGATGAATATGAGAGTATGCAAGCTTTAGCAAGAATATGATCAGTTGTTGTACTTAGAAGACTGATTTTGAGTTATATTTATAGTGTTCAAAACCCCCACAACCGTGCCCTAATTGCCAATCAAGAATTGCTGATTTTGTGCTAAGATAATCGATTATCTGATTTGCATAATCGATTATTTTCCAATCGTTCAAAAATCATTCCCAGATTTTAAGCAGAATAATCGATTATCCAAATCGTATAATCGATTACCTGACAACGTTCAAAAAATCATATTCAGATTTTACTTAACATAATCGATTATCAGATTGTGTATAATCGATTACCTGACAACGTTCAAAAAATCATATGCAGATTTTACTTAGCATAATCGATTATCAGATTGTGTATAATCGATTATCTTTCAGAGTTTAAAAATACTTTGGCAACGGTCATTTGCATAATCGATTATGCTATAAGGATAATCGATTATCTTTTATATTTTGAAAACTTCGGACAATACTGTCTTAACATAATCGATTATCATAAAGTACATAATTGATTATTTTTCAGTCTTGTAAAATTTGATAGACACTGCCTCAACATAATCGATTATCATAATGTGCATAATCGATTATTTTATAGCTTTGAAAAATCTGATGGACACTGCCTCAACATAATCGATTATCATAATGTGCATAATCGATTATTTTATAGCTTTGAAAAATCTGATGGACACTGCCTCAATATAATCGGTTATCATAAGGTACATAATCGATTATCTTGTAGCTTTGAAAAATCTAATGTACACTGCCTTAACATAATCGATTATCATAAGGTACATAATCGATTATTGTTCAGCTTTGTAAATCTGGTGTACATTGTCTTAACATAATCGATTATCATAAAGTACATAATCGATTATCTTTGTCCAGATTTGAGAGGCATGATTAAAAATCATTTTGGCTAAAATAAAATATTTGAAAATTATTTTGCTTTAAATTAAATATGCATGATTTGATAAAAATGATTTTACGAGAGAAGCCAAGTCTTGAGTTAATTGTCGGATCAAGATCACAATTAAAGAACGACTCATGTATAACTTTATTTCTTTGCTTGATCATGATCTTTGTTCGTCTTGTGCTTGAACCTCGTTATGTGTCAATTGCGCGCTTGTGCTTGGACCTCATCATATGTCAATTGTGCGTCGTTTGTCATTTATCAAAACCTACAAATATGAACACACGTTTAGTTTAGTGCCTTGAGAACGTGTTTCAACAATTTCACCCTTTTTGATAATGGCAAACCAATATCGGGGTATGCATATTAGATAATTCATAATGACGATCCAAGACAAGTATATAGATATGCAATTAGTTCCCCCTCAACATATGAATTCCCCCTCAATTTATGCCAATAAATATTAAGTGCATAGCCCTTATTCTTCCCCCTTTTGACATTAGCAAAAAAAAACATTAGCAAATAACTTGTTTATTGATTAACCAAAAATCGCAATTATAAAAGGGACAATATAATGTCAACATAATCGATTATTGATACTTGATAATCGATTATGTACTTAAGAGAAATCGATTATTCTTAAAAGAGATCGATTTTTCTGCACCAGTGCTTTATAATTCCACTTGTCTTTGGGGCGATGCCTGCAAAACAGAATTAGGCGCCTCCGACGCTCAAGTTAGTAATGAAAAAACAAAAAATGCAATGCATGACTTAGATCAACGTGGAGTCAAGAATCCCGAGTTCACTACGAATTCGGAAAAAAAACTCTTTCTCCAAAGGCTTTGTGAAAATGTCGGCCAATTGAGATTTGGTTTCAACAAACTCAATTTCGACATCACCTTTGAGAACGTGATCTCTTATAAAGTGGTGCCTAATTTCAATGTGTTTTGTTCTTGAATGAAGAACGGGGTTCTTCGTCAAGCTTATGGCGCTAGTATTATCACATCTAAGAGGGATATGATCGATACTTAGTCCATAGTCCGAGAGTTGTTGTTTCATCCAAAGGATTTGAGCACAACAACTCCCCGCGGCTACATATTCAGCCTCGGTTGTGGACAACGCAACACTTACCTGTTTCGTACTAAACCAAGAGACAAGAGAGCTACCGAGCAAATGGCAAGTGCCACTAGTGCTCTTGCGGTCTAATTTGCAACCCGCAAAATCGGAGTCGGAATAGCCAACAAGTTGGCATGAAGAACCTTTGGGATACCATAGTCCCACATTTATAGTACCAACAAGATACTTCATTATCCGCTTAACCGCAGTTAGGTGCGACTCCTTCGGACATGATTGATATCGAGCGCATAAACATACGCTAAACATTATGTCCGGTCTACATGCAGTAAGATAAAGAAGGGATCCGATCATACCTCGATACTTCTTGGTGTCGACTTCTACCTTTCTCATCTTTGTCAAGATGATCGGATGTGCTCATTGGAGTGGCCATTGCTTTGCGTTGCTCTTTTCAAATCGTTTTAGCAACTCTTTGCAATATTTAGATTGACAAATGAAAGTTCCTTCTTTCATTTGTTTCACTTGCAGCCCCAAGAAGAATGTTAGCTCACCCATCATAGACATCTCAAATTCGCTTGTCATTAAATCAGAAAATTCCTTGCACCAAAGCAGTGTTAGTAGCACCAAAAATAATATCATCCACATAGATTTGAACCAATAAAATATTATTGTTTTTATGCTTAATAAATAGTGTGGTGTCAACTTTCCCCCTAATGAACTCATTTTCCAAAAGAAATTTGCTCAATCGTTCATACCAAGCTCGGGGAGCTTGTTTAAGACCATAAAGGGCTTTCTTAAGTTTGAAAACATGATCGGAAGATTTAAAATCTTCAAAGCCCGGGGGTTGTTCAACATAAACTTCTTCTTGAATAAAACCATTTAGAAAAGCACTCTTTACATCCATCTGATATAAATTGAAATTCATAGAAGAGGCAAAAGCAAGTAATAAACGAATAGCTTCTAACCTTGCTACGGGTGCATACGTTTCTTCATAGTCAATTCCTTCTTCTTGATTGTAACCTTTTGCTACAAGCCTAGCTTTGTTTCTAGTGATTACACCATTTTCATCTAATTTATTTCGAAAAACCCATTTCGTACCAATTATGGTATGATTGTCGGGTCTTGGCACCAATTCCCAAACGTCATTTCGTTTGAATTGGTTAAGCTCCTCTTGCATTGCCAAGGTCCAATGCTCATCCCCAATTGCTTCATAAGATTGTTTCGAGTACTTACCTTTTGTTCAATGTCGCCAATAACCTTGTCGAGAGGATGGTCTTTGATTGTCCTCCACGCGTTGGGCAGTTTTGTTTCTTTCTACAGTGGTGGCGCTTCCTCCGATGATTGTTCCAAGATTTCATCTTGAATTTCCTTTGGGTTTTCCTCTTGTACTTTGTCTTGAGGACTTATTGTGGTTAAAATACCTGCAAGATCAAAACCAGAATCCTTTCTCGCCAAGCGAGCATTATTTTCGGAAAACACAATATGAGGGGATTCCTCAACAGTTTCGGTTCTATTATTGAATACTCTATATGCTTTGCTACGTCATGAATAACCAAAAAGAATTCCTTCATCCGATTTGGCATCAAATTTTCCCAAATTATCTTTTCCGTTGTTATGAATAAAGCATTTACAACCGAATACTCTAAGTTGGGAGAGATTAGGTTTCCCTCCCTTATAGAGTTCATAGGGAGTTTTCATGAGTATTGGCCTTATGACTACTCTGTTTAAAACGTAGCATGCGGTACTCACGGCATCCGCCCAAAATTGTTTGGGAATCTTAGCCTCATCGAGCATGGTTCTAGCCATCTCTTCGAGACACCTATTTTTCCGTTCCACCACTCCATTTTGTTGTGGTGTACGTGGAGCAGAGAAGGTGTGTTCAATACCGAGTTCGTCACAAAAGTCCGTGAAGAGATTGTGATCGAACTCTCCCCCATGATCACTTCTTATGGAAGTGACGGTTGTGTTCTTTTCATTTTGAACACGTTTAAGAAAATATTTAAAATTTTGAAAAGCCTCACTTTTGTGAGCAAGAAATAGTGTCCATGTAAATCTAGAATAATCATCAACACTAACAAAAGCATAACGATTTCTACCAAGACTTTCAATGCGAGATGGTCCAAAGAGATCCATGTGAAGAAGTTGCAAAGGTCTTGTAGTTGAAACAATATTCTTAGATTTAAAAGATGCTTTTGTTTGCTCCCTTTTTGACAAGAATCACAAATAGTGTCATTTTCAAATTTCAAATTTGGAAGACCAATAACTAAATTTTGTGAAACCAATTTGTTTAAAAGATGCATGTTGATATGAGCTACTCTACGATGCCATAACCACATATCGTCTTCTTTACTCATAAGACAATTTACATACTCTGATGAAGAGTTTTCAAGATCAACCATATAGACGTTATCAATTCTAAAACCACGAAGAATAATTTTAAAATCACTACGACGAAAAACTAAGCATTCTTCCGAATCAAACAAAACAAGATTTCCCTTGTCACATAATTGACTTATGCTCAAGAGATTATGTTTTAGACCTTTAACTAGCAATATATGCTTAATGAAAGAAGCTTTACTCTTACCGACCGAGCCAATGCCGATAATTTTTCCCTTGGTTATTATCTCCAAAAATAACGTTTCCTCCTTTCTTGTGTTCTAGTTGAAGGAACTTGGATGTGTCTCCGGTCATGTGTTTGGAGCATCCACTATCAAGGTACCAAAGTACACTTGATCCCTTCAAACATACCTACAAGACAAATCAATGAGTTTTTGGTACCCAAGCTGTTTTGGGTCCTTGAGAGTTAGGTGTAAAATGCTGTTGTGCTTGACATGCAGTTAAATGTCTGTGTCTAGTAAAACAAGCAGGAGCAATATGTCCTATTCGACTACAATAGTGACAAATGACATTAGGATTATGCATTCTTCTAGGTTGGTAGTAGTTGGAGGTACGAAAATCGTTTGCTCTATTTCTGACAATATGGTTATTGCGCAATCCTTGAAAATCATTTCTCCTACTGTTTGTTCTAGGATATGCAGCGTTTCTAGAGTAATTGTTTCTAGGTCGAGTATGTCTAGGTTGCGATTGTTGAAGGCCATTTCTAGGCGTTCTAAAAAGTTCAAAGTTTCTTCTAGTGTTTGGTCTAGGATGCATGTTGATTCTAGGATGGTTATTTCTAGGATGAATGTTTATTTTATTTATCCTAGGTTGAGCCTTGGGTTGTTGGGGGATGGCTTCAACTTTTTCTTTAGGCTCGTTTTTGAAACCTATGCCATGTTTGGTCGATTTCAAATTGACAAGAACATCATTCAAATTTTTATGAGAAGAATTGAACTTATCTAGGGTGCCCTTAAGTCTTTCTACTTCATCTTTTAGATGCATGCAAGAAATACAATTTTTACTAGAACTCTCGGGTTTGTCGGCGCTTCTCTTGCCGAAAATTTTGTTTCTTCTTTCAACTTCTCATTTTCCAAAATCAATTTTTCCAAATCTTTTTCTTTCAAAGAGAGTTGTTTTTCAAAATCTTTTTCTTTCAAAGAGGAATTTTTCTTTACGTCTCTAACAGTTTCGGAAGCTCTAATGAATTCACTATACAATACATCAAAAGCATTTTGCATTTCCTCAAGAGAAAAGAAATTTTTTGAAGAAATTTGACATACCTCTTCTTGATTGTCTTCGTGTGCCATGAGACATAGATTTGCGGCTTCGTCTTCTTCATCGTCGCTTGATTCGTCTCTGGAGTCACCTCCCCAAGATATGTATGCTCGTTGTTTCTTGAAGGGTTTCTTCTCCTTTTTGACATTTGGGCAATTTGATTTAATGTGCCCGATTTCTCCGCATCCATAGCACTTTACTTGATCTCCTTGTTGTTTGCCTTTTCGTTCATACTCTTTTCGCATGAACTTTTGAAATCTCTTAATAACGAGTCCGAACTCGTTATCTCCGTTGTTTGAGTCCTCATCATTTTGAGGTTAAGCCGTGCTTGCCTTGAGGGCGATTCTTTGTTTCCTTTGATCATTAAACGGAGGGTTAAGAATAGTAGATTCATAGGTTTTAAGATTACCTCTTAGTCCGTCGATGGTGACATTTGAAACGCCGATAGACTCTTGAATCGCGTCGGCCTTGGAGCGCCACTCCGGAGTGAGACTTCGGAGAATATTTCGAACAAGTTCCTTATCCGTGAAGGTCTTCTTAAGAGCATGTAGGTCATTGACGATTTTGAAAATCGTTCGAACATGTCATCGATCCTCTCGCTTTCCTTCATGTGAAAACGTTCATATGCATGGGTTAGAAAATCAATTTTAGCTTCTCTTACCTGGTCCGTACCTTCGTACGTGATTTCCAGCTTATCCCACATTTGCTTAGCCGTTGTGCAACATGATATTTTTCTGTAATCATCAGCATTTACAGCACAATATAATAAGTTGATGGCTCTAGCGTTGTTCTGCACTTTTCGGATATCACCCGCATCGTATTCATCTTCGGATTTTGGAACCCATTCATTTTCAACCTTTTTGGTTGGAATTTGTTCTCCCTTCGTTATAACCTTCCATAGATGAAAATTATTCGATTTGATGAATATTCTCATCCTCTTCTTCCAGTACGTATAGTTTGTGCCGTCGAACAGTGGTGGTCTGGTGGAGCATTGTCCTTCACATATTCCTGCATTAAAGTCACGAGTAGAAGCCATGGATTGTTTCTCTCAAACGGTTAAGTCTTTCAGAGAGTTGGGCTTTGATACCAATTGTTAGAATATACGCTTAGCGCTAGAGGGGGGGGGTGAATAGCGTTATAATAAAAATCAATATAAACTTGCGAAATTAAAAATTGCAGGATTGAAATAAGTGCGGTAAGTAAATAATAAGGAACGAACGCACCGAAATTATCCTGGTTCACCACAACCTATGGCTAGTCCAGTCCCCGAGAGACTCTCTCGAGATTCCACTAACTTCGTTAAGCTTACGTGTGCTTAACAAACCGTTACAAACTGAGAACTTGAGTCACACAAGCCTCAACAACCTTTGCTCGAAGATACCACACTTCAAGACATCAACCGAAGGAATGAAAACGTTCCTTCTTACAACCACAAGGGATTAACACTTCCCTTCAAGTGTATACAAACACTTAGCACTCAAGACAAGACTCTCTTTAAGAGTAGATATGAGGAAAATAAATACGCTCAAGAACACAACAACTTTCGTCAAGAGTTTGGCTCTCAAAAACTTATTAAATGAATAGAAAATGATGAATATGAGAGTATGCAAGCTTTAGCAAGAATATGATCAGTTGTTGTACTTAGAAGACTGATTTTGAGTTGTATTTATAGTGTTCAAAACCCCCACAACCGTTGCCTAATTGCCAATCAAGAATTGTTGATTTTGTGCTAAGATAATCGATTATCTGATTTGCATAATCGATTATTTTCCAATCGTTCAAAAATCATTCCCAGATTTTAAGCAGAATAATCGATTATCCAAATCGTATAATCGATTACCTGACAACGTTCAAAACATCATATTCAGATTTTACTTAACATAATCGATTATCAGATTGTGTATAATCGATTACCTGACAACGTTCAAAAAATCATATGCAGATTTTACTTAGCATAATCGATTATCAGATTGTGTATAATCGATTATCTTTCAGAATTTAAAAATACTTTGGCAACGGTCATTTGCATAATCGATTATGCTATAAGGATAATCGATTATCTTTTATATTTTGAAAACTTCGGACAACACTGTCTTAACATAATCGATTATCATAAAGTACATAATCGATTATTTTCCAGTCTTGTAAAATTTGATAGACACTGCCTCAACATAATCGATTATCATAATATGCATAATCGATTATTTTATAGCTTTAAAAAATCTGATGGACACTGCCTCAACATAATCAATTATCATAATGTGCATAATCGATTATTTTATAGCTTTGAAAAATCTGATGGACACTGCCTCAACATAATCAATTATCATAATGTGCATAATCGATTATCTTGTAGCTTTGAAAAATCTGATGGACACTGCCTCAACATAATCGATTATCATAAGGTACATAATCGATATATTGTAGCTTTGAAAAATCTAATGTACACTGCCTTAACATAATCGATTATCATAAGGTACATAATCGATTATTGTTCAGCTTTATAAATCTGGTGTACATTGTCTTAACATAATCGATTATCATAAAGTACATAATCGATTATCTTTGTCTAGATTTGAGAGGCATGTTTAAAAATTATTTTGGCTAAAATAAAATGTTTGAAAATCATTTTGCTTTAAATTAAATATGCATGATTTTATAAAAATGATTTTACGAGAGAAGCCAAGTCTTGATTTAATTGTCGGATCAAGATCACAATTAAAGAACGACTCATGTATAACTTTATTTCTTTGCTTGATCATGATCTTTGTTCGTCTTGTGCTTGAACCTCGTTATGTGTCAATTGCACGCTTGTGCTTGGACCTCGTCATATGTCAATTGCGCGTCGTTTGTCATTTATCAAAACCTACAAATATGAACACACGTTTAGTTTAGTGCCTTGAGAACGTGTTTCAACATGTAATTCTCCCTTTTCTTTGTTCTTTTGAGGCCTTGAAAACCCCTTATTTGATTTCCTCGATTTGCGTATGCAATCCGGGCGCGAAGCAAAAAAATTTTATGTGGAAATATATAAAATATGTGTTAAAAACTATGAATTTTGATAATAATATTGCTATAGTTGACTTTGGTTAACATTTTAGGTAAACAGACCCGGATCCGTGATGTGACGGTCCCGGAGGGTCCGTAGAAAAATATGGGACCCGGGCTTACTCCCGAAATCGGAATCCGAAGTCCCAGGCCCAAGTACGGAATTTTTCCGTGAAATTGTTTTCTGAAAATGCTTAAGGAAAAATGAAAATGAGATTTGATCAAAAGTAATGGTATCGAGCTCGTATTTTGGTTCTGATGTGCGGTACAAGTCTTAAATGTGCGTTAAGCGCTATCTGTAAAGTTTGATTGAAAATGGATGTCGTTTGACGTGTTTCGGACTAAAAATGGAAAAATTGAAAGTTTTGAACTTTGAAATAAAAATCATGAGTTTGGAGGGTTGATTCTATGCAAATGATGTTATTTTGGCGATTTGATCGCACGAGTAATTCTGTAGGATGTTTTTGAGATTGTGTGCATGTTTGGGCTGGAGCCCCGAGGGCTCGGGTGAGTTTCGGATAGGTGTTAGGTTCATTTTGTAGCATTGAAATAGCTGGTATCTGCAGGTTTTGCATTTGCGAAGCCAGCCTCGCAAATACGAGATTTCCCCATTGGCCTGCTCTACCGCAAATGCAAGGAAAAACTCGCAAATAATGTTATTCAATGGGTAAAAATATGGATTTGGGGTAGAACCTAGATTTTCTTAAAATTGGGGATTTGGACCTCAATTTGGGGTCCTATTTCAAAACAAATTGTATATATGAACTCATGGGGGAATGGGTAACCCGATTTTGGTTCGAACCTCGAGTTTTGACCACGTGGGCCCGGGGGCATTTTGGAAATTTTTAGGTAAAACTTTGGGAATTAGATTCTTAGGCATTCAAATTGATATAACTAGCATTTGTTGATGCATTTGAGTAAAATGTGATTAGATTCGACCGATTTTTAGGCGAATTCGAGGGGTAAAGCTATCCTAGAGGTGTGAGTTGAGTTTGGAATCTTTTGAGGTAAGTGTTTGATCTAACGTTGGCTTGAGGGAATAGGATTAGGATAATATTTGCTATCTGCTATGTGGAGTCGGTGTATATGTATGGTGACGGTTACCTATGCGCTCGAGTCTAGCATGACCGTGAGTCATAATTGCTTTCAAAATTTTGAAAGAAGTGAACAATTGAGTTAATTACCTGATAAATGAACTATGAAGTGATAGTTGAGAAGCAAATGAGCTAAAGAAGGAATTTTGGTATTTTTCCCCTTATTGTTGAGCTGTTCTCCCTTGCCGGGACTTATTGTTGAGTTATTCTCCCTTGCCAGGACTTATTTTTGAGTTATTCTCCCTTGCCGAGACTTGTTGTTGAGTTGTTCTCCCTTGCCCGGATATTTAATCTTGTTGTATATTCCTTTCCACATTTGGTTGTGACCGTTGATTGGGTGAGGAAAAGAGAGATTATGCACGAAGGGTGATGTCGTGCACTACAATTGAGAGTAAAAGCACGAAGGGTGATGTCGTGCACTATATTTGATAGTTTTGGTGAGGAAATCACGAAGGGTGATGACGTTCACTATATTTGAGAGTAAAAGCACGAAGGTTGATGCCTTGCAGTTGTTGATTCACTGGACAGCTTTTATTGATGTTAAATATTCAGTTTCCATTTCTTGTTCGTTGGCCTTATAATTGAACTGCCACACCCCCAGCATGTCCCCTCCCCATCAGATGTTTAAAATTTTGTTATCTTTTCGTTATTGCACATATGTCTGTACATGTTTATTATGGTAGGTCAGGTCTAGCCTCGTCACTACCTCGTCGGGGTTAGGCCAGGCACTTACCAGCACATGGCATCGGTTGTGCTGATACCACACTTTTGCGCCCTTTTGCGCACAGGTCAGGATACAACTTTTGGACCGCAACTGTAACTAGGGAGCGAGCCTTCAGTCCAGAGACTCTGAGGTACTTTACTGTAGTTCGCGGGCCCTAAGTCTCATCTATTTCTTTCTGTTTGTTTTCATTGTATTGAAACAGACTTGTTGTGTATTTTCTTTCAGATTCGTGATTTTAGTACTCTCTTTTAGTAGTTCATGAGTAGTGACACCAGACACTGGGTAGAGACATGTTGCAAATTTCCGGACTTTACAATTGTTATTTTTGTTAAAAGTCTTCCGCGTGGTTTTTAATTAATTGTTTTAGTTATTATACTATTTTAGATTAAAGTTTTTGTGAAATGTTTAAAAAGGTTGGCTAGCCTAGCTCCGACAGTAGGCGTCATCACGACTCCAGATGGTGGAAAACAATTCAGGTCGTGACACCTATGAGCATCAGGAGCTATAATATAATTAAACCCTTTAAGGTTGTTTAACAGCTCTAACTATAAATCCAATCACATGCGGAAGGAATTTACTACTAACATGAGGATCTTATTATTACTTGCAATACCCAAGACATCATTTGCTATTGCAGTAGCTACATATTCGATCCCTCATCCTCGAAAGGGGCAAACTCGAGTTCTCATATAACATTGTATCCACAATTACACCCAATACCCTCATGTTAAGTGTAATGGTCGACCTATGAATACAAGTTAAATTACTAATTTTTTTGTCGTCATCCCTTTCTACTCGTACTTTTTATTCCAAATCTTTTTATTTCCTAGGCATACACTGCATTGCCGAATCGCTTATGGCTATTAGTAACATCCTAAAGTAGCAACATTAATTGGCACTTAAAGAAACAGTAAAAGGTCAAAGGGTATTCCAATAAAAGTTAATGTAACTTCGTTGGGATCTCACACAATGAAGAAGCAGAGATTCATTCATCCATTATCCCATTGGTCAATAGCACAGGTGGTACGAAACACAGGTCACGGTGTTCTCACCTTATATTGGCGTGTGTGTCTTATTATTTTAATTATCCAACACCGTACAAATCTTGGTCTAGACACCTTCAAGTGTCTAACCCGAGTTTCTCACTCCAATAATCCTCAAATCATCTTCTTAGAGAAACTCGTATCTGGCTTACAAAACAAGTCATAATCAAATAGTGAAATTCATAAGCTATCAAGAACGACCTCTACTAGTAAACATAACCTCACATTATCCAAAGTTATATAAGGTCTCATCTCTTCACGATTCTTAACGCAAGAGTCGATTGCTCGTGTGAGAGATCCAATCTCTCAACTTGTTTGACACACTTTATCAACAAAACATTCATCACATATATGCGAGATATAAGCATAATTCAAGAGTAAAGTATTGATGAGCATATTATAATACTTGTTATTTTACAATACATAAATATGTTCATATCCTTCGCAAACCTAGAGCCGCAACATGTTTCTCAAACAAACTCTATATATCGCCTTTGTAAAAGGATCAGCTTGCTACCATGTCTCGTACAAAGTTATACTTGATGTCAATGTGTTTGGTCTTGCTGTGGTACTTTGGATCTTTTGTATATGCAATAGTCGCTTGAATATCATAATATAAAGTCATAGGACCCTGAGAGTTCTTTGTAATATCCAAATGCTCAAAGAATCTCTGATCAACCAAACAACTTCTTATACTGTAGACGCACAAGCCACGAACTCAGCTTCCATCGTTGAAAGGGTTGTACACGTTTGTTTCTTACTTTTCCATGATATAGCACCACCATTAAGTAAGAAAGCATAATCTGATGTTGATTTTCTATCATTCCGATCACCAGCCCAATTAGCATATCTATATCCTCTCAAGTATAAATCATTTCCATATAACATAGTGAATAGTCTGCAGTGCCTTTTAGGTATCTAAAAATTCTCTTTACAGCTTTCCAATGATCTCTTCCACCATTTTATTGATACCTGCTAACCAGACCTACGGCATAATAAACGTCTGGGCGAGTACACATCGCAACATTCATCAAGCTCCCGACAACACTTGAATATGGAACTCGAGACATGTCTTCCTTTTCATTTTCAATCTGGGACACATTTCAAGGCTTAAATTTTCACCTTTCACTATAGGAGTATCCATGGATTTGCAATTATTCATGCAAAAACGCTCCAAAATTTTCTTTATATAAGTGTCTTGAGATAAACTCTATAACTTTTTGGAACGGTCTCTTTGGATCTTAACTCTAAGGATATAGTCTGTCTCTCCCATATATTTTATGTCAAAAGACTCTGAAAGCCATTACTTGACAGTTTTCAAATACTCCAAATTGTTTCTGGCTAATAAAATATCATCCACATAAAGAGAAAGAATTACAAATATTTCATTGGACTTATTTACATAAATGCAATGGTCTTCATCGATCATGATGAAATCATATGAGATCACCTCCTTGTGAAATCTCAAATATCATTGCCTTGAAGATTGCTTATGGTCATAAATAGATCTTTTTCATTAACAGACCTATTTTTCTTGGCCTTTAACGATAAAGCGTACAGGTTGTTCCATGTAGATTTCTTCGATTAGTTCTCTATTGAGAAAAGTTGTCTTCACGTACATTTGATGTAATTCCAAATCCAAACATGCAACAATGCCCAAAATTAAGCGAATTGAGGTAAACTTCACAACTGGTGAAAATATTTCCTCATAATCTATTCCAGCTTCTTGAGTAAAGCCTTTTGCCACCAATCGTGCCTTGTATCTTTCTATTGAACCATCCACTTTGCGTTTAGCTTTGAGAACCCATTTGTTCCCAATGGATCTACACCCAGGTGGAAGATCAACTAAATCCCAGACTTTGTTGGTTTTTATTGAACTCTAATTCTTGTTTCATTTTTTTCATCTACTCATATTCTCCGGGGCTCTAGGCATTCCAGTAAGTTCCATTTGTTTGAAATGCCAAGCTAGGAATGAATCGATAAGCCATATTCTACTTCAGTGCTCTTGTGCTGCTCATTACTGGGAAGCCATTCGTTTACAAAGAATAACCAACAATATACCACCAAATTATGCACCTATCCATCGGTTGAAAACCTCGTTAATTACAAGGGGATTAATTTTCCACATAAAGTTAACTCTAGAACTTTTTTGGCTTTTAGTCTTTAGAACCTTTGGACTACTCGTAATAAATATATTTTTAGCATAAGGACCAACAGCCTAATCCCTTTAATGTTTTAAATCTAGCAATAGAACATGCCTATATGGTCAGCTCAACTTATGTGCTTTCTAATAGAGTTCCTGGACATCTGAGATGGATTCCTCCAGAATAAATTTTTACAAATTAAATACGGATGGGGCAACATCGTTCGAGACTGACAGGGATGGAATTAGAGGGGTTATTAGAAATCACAAGGGCGAATGGATGGTGGGATTTGTTGATCCAATTCCTCATACGAACTGTCTATCTGCTGAAATACAAGCTCTCATCAAAGGTTTAAATCTCGTTGCACAACTGAGCCTGCTACCACTTCAAGTGGAAATAGATGCAAAAGAGGTAATTACATTTCTGAATAATCCAAATTCAAGGTATTCTAACTTAATTTTGGATTGCAGGTACCTCCTGGGGACGCTACATGATCCAGTAGTCACCCATATATATAGGGAATAAAATTCTGTAGCAGATAATCTTGCAAAGCTAGGGAGTAGAATGCCACATGTTGTTGCATTGTGCATCTTTGATGAACCATTCCTTTTTGTGTTACGAATCAACTATTGGAAGACCAGAGAGGATTCACGTTCCAACGCATGGTTCCACCTACAGCAGTACGACAACTGAATGATCAAGACAACAACAGGTGTTTGGTTACTCGTCGTGCACCCAAGGAGACTGCTACTATTAATTTGGATTCTTCTAGAAACAATACCTCCAATAGTTATATGCCTATTAGTTTACCTAGCTCTCGCTCTTGTAATATGATGCATGCGCATCACAGTCCTGTATGCATGTTTTAATATATAGTAATTATCTTTCCTATCAAAAAAAAGAGGTAGCAAAAGAGATTTGCCAATTTTTTTGGGTTATCTTTGTCAAACGTAATCTAAGGATAAATATTTGTCAATTCATATTATATATTGTCACTTTTCCCGTGAAAAAACCTACAATAAGAGGGGTTCAAGTGGTCAATTAGATACTGGCCCATTGAGCTTAGTAACGAGTACTCCGACTCGAATTAAAATTGCAAAAGGGACAACGACTGTGATTGAGAAAGACCTTCGAATAAAATTATGGCGTACTTTTTCCTGAAAAGAATAGATTTTTAGCTGCTATTATTATACTCTTTTTTCAATTTCTGTGATGTTTATTATGATAAACGTATCCCAATTTCCATCCTAATTTGATATTAGTTTTCATCATCTTGACGTCTATGCTGCAATGCGATTGCAAAGAGGTGACTTTTTATATTACTTTAGTTTTTTTTTTCCCTTTTCACTTTTGAGAAATTGTAACTCTTTAAACGTAATTTAATATTCATCACCATTAAACGCTTCCTTCTCTATGTTTCTTGTGATAAAAAAGAGAAAACCCAAAATAAATAAAAAGCAGATTAATAGAAGCCAATTAGTTATTTGGGTGGAAGATAGAAGAAAGAGAAAAGATATTTAATTTACGTCAACTGAAATCACATGAAGAGATTCTGAATGATTCTTTTATGACGTTGTTATGTCTTCCTTTTATGTAGACAAAGTAAGTCTTTAATTAATAGTGATAACTATGTTGAAGTTTAAAGATGTACTTTATCTTTAATTAAGTGCAGTGAAAGAAAAATTAAGGAGATAGATTTTGGAGGGTAATGAAAAATTTAAATTTATTAAAATCTTGAAAAGTGGATTGTCCCACATTGGATGGAGAAACCATCCAATATGAGTTTATATTGAGAAACATATTCTATATATCTCAAAAGGTTGAGAAAAGGGAAACCCCTCGCGCCGTCGTTGTTACTCGGCTCGGCTCGGCTTTGGCTTTGACTTTTGATTTGACAAATGATCGATAAGATTATTTTTGGACAAAATTTATTTAATTAAGTTGTTGTACCGTGCCAGAACAGTGTTTCTGAAGGCCACTCTTGCCACGGTCATGGCATGACCGCGGCAGATTCAGTCTGAAGGCTACTTTG
Source organism: Nicotiana benthamiana (assembly GCA_034376525.1). Taxonomy (NCBI): domain Eukaryota; kingdom Viridiplantae; phylum Streptophyta; class Magnoliopsida; order Solanales; family Solanaceae; genus Nicotiana; species Nicotiana benthamiana. The sequence continues at coordinate 105,559,484 of CM067334.1, read as the reverse complement.
ATCGCGGTCCTCGCGTAACCGCGGTAGGACGCGTAAATTTCTGAATAGACACCTTTTCCAAACCAAACACCACACCTCTTCCAATAATTTAATATAAATTCCATAGGCTTTGGCTCATTTTGACACTCAGTGTTTTCACAGATATCACTCTCAAAACTCTCCCTCTTCCTAACTAAATTACTGCATTGTTTTCATCAAAATAAAACAGTAAGTAGTGTGATTTGCAACGTATCTTTGAGTTTGTTGAAATTCTATAATTTGTATTGCCACTATCACAGAAACGTTTTTCCGTTCTATTCTGGGAGGAAGTAACCTATAATCATTGACAATTGTGGAAGGGTTATAATTCCTTAAGGAGACACAAAATATTTGTGGGATCGGATTTAACATTCTGCTTCATCTATTTTTGTTTATCTTTCCGTTTAAACATCGTTCGAACTAGAACACTGTTGATAACATGCTTAAGAAATTATAATCTATTTCTTGTAATAGTGTTGCTTGGTTTGAAGTAATAAAAAGTTCATCAAGTAAAATTGATTTGTAGTAATCGGTTTGAAAATTAAAAACTTCATCAGATTGCTAAATTCGATTGTGTTATTTAAAATTGTTTTGTAGTAGTCAGTTTGAAGATTAAAAACTTCACTAGATTGCTAACTTTGGTTTGTGTTATTTTTCTAAAAGAATTACGAATGGAACAAGTGATGCTTTTGTCAACACACGGACAGAAAAAATTGGTTCTACTCAGGCTGCTGCACCAAACGTTACCCATACACCAACAATTGCGAAGACTAAAAAACCCGGTAAATTTACCGGGGTTGATTTTAAGCGTTGGCACCAGAAAATGTTCTTCTATCTAACAACCCTCAGTCTGCAAAGGTTTATCACTGAAGACGAACCTATTATGCTGAAGGCACTCCTGACAATGACAAATTTCTGGTAACTGAGGCTTGGAAACATTCTGGCTGCCTTTGTAGAAATTATGTTCTAAATGCTTTAGAAGATAGTTTGTACAGTGTCCTTAGTGTTTGTAAAACTTCAAAAGAGTTATAGTACGCACTTGAGAAGAAGTACAAAACTGAAGATGCCTGTTTCAAAAAGTTTGTTGCTGCCAAGTTTCTAGAGTTTAAAATGGTGGACAACAAGTCTATTATCTCTCAAGTTCAGGAGTTGCAAGTGTTGGTTCATGATATGCTTGCAGGGCTTGTTGATCAATGAAACTTTTCAAGTGGCAGCATTTATTGAAAAATTGCCTCCATTATGGGAGGACTTCAAAAATTAACTAAACCACAAATGCAAAGAAATGACACTTGAAGATCTTGTGGTGCGCATAAGGATAGAAGAAGATAACAAAGCAGCAGAAAAGAAGTACCGTACAAGTTCTTCCATTGCTGGTGCAAACATTGTTGAAGAGGCACAAACTAAAAGGAAAAAGCCATCTGGGCCAAAGCAGAATCCGCCTAAGAAGAAGTTCAAAGGCAACTGCCACAATTATGGGAAATGTGGCACAAAATTGCATAATGTCATGCTCCTGAGAAGGATAAGAGAACCCAACAAGCAAACACTGTTGAAAAGAACAATGATATAGAAAACTTGTGTGCTATGTTCTCTGAATGTAACTTGGTAGGAAACTCCAAGGAATAGTGGATTGATTTAGGAGCTACACGACATGTTTGTGCCAACAAAATGTTATTTACTTCTTATGATTTTGCAGGTCCAGATGAGACCATCTTCATGGGCAACTCCGCAACTGCGAAGATTGAAGGCTATAGAGAGATTTTCTTGAAGATGACATCTGGCAAAGTAGTTACTTTAAGTAATGTACTTCATGTTCCAAATATTAGGAAGAACGTAGTTAGTGTTGCATTTCTCGTTAAAAATGGGTTTATGTGCATTTTTGTTTCATACAAGATTGTAATAACTAAGAATGAATTGTATGTAGGAAAAAGGCTACCTAAATGAGGGCCTTTTCAAACTGAATTTAATAGATATTGATATGAATAAAGTTGAATCTTCTTGTTATTTGCTTGGGTATAATTCTTTATGGCATTCCCATTTAGGTCATGTTAACTTCAAGACATGCAAAAAATGATCAATTTGGAAATATTGTGTAAGTTTAATTGTAAAACTACAAAGTATCAAATATGCTTGGAATCTAAGTATGCTAAGAATCTTTTTAAGTCGGTTAAAAGGAATTCAAATCCTTTGGATTTAATTCACACTGATATTTATGATATAAAGTCAATACCATCTCACGGTAGGAAAAATTATTTCATAACTTTTATTGACGATAGTATAAGATATTGTTATGTATACTTGTCGAATAGTAAGGATGAGGATATAGATGTATTTAAGCATATAAAAATGAAGTTGAGACTCAATTAAATAGTAAAATAAAAATTTATAAGAAGTGATCGGGGAGGTGAGTATGAATCACCATTTGAAGAAATATGTTTGGAGTATGGTATCATTCACCAAACAACTGCCCCTTACTGTCACGTCCCTAGTTCACCAATTGTGAACCTGTCATGAAGGCACCTAATCTTTATGACTAGGTAAGCCTAACACATTGCGGAAGTAACAACATTTACAAAATTTAATAATCTAAAAGTGAAATAGCATGAATAGTGTATATAGTTGCCGCCTGGCAGAACACTTAAACACGTAACATTCTGAAACTATCCCAAAGACCCGGAAACCTACGGGCAACACAGGCTAAACGAGTTTCATAATATGCTCTACACCAGATATCTAAAACAAACATAGATAGAAGGAGAAAGGCTACCGACTACAGCTGGAATGGAGTAGAGACTTCGCAACTGCGGACGTAGCAGATATACCTCAAGTCTCTGTAAGATCCTTGAATCTATTTATAGTGCACCTGTCCGGAAGTACCTGAATCTACACATGAAAAGCATGCGCAGAAGAGGCGTGAGTACACCACAGCGGTACTCAGTAAGTACCAAGCCTAACCTCGATCGGGTAGTGAAGAGGAAGGTCAGGGCCCTACTGAGGCAAAATATATAATAAGGCTGACAACAATATGAGTTAAGGAGAAATAAGGATATACAACTATGAGATAGATCGGAGTACACAACGGCAATTAACTCGCAGAAAAATAAGATAACACAGAGTAAACAGCTCAATACCAGCACCAACAATGAGGATCTTCTAGTATACCGTCTTGTAGTCCATTTTGTCAATCTGTATGAGGAGCTCCCGGGATACTGTCCCATAGTCCACCGTATGAATATATATCTGGAGGATCTCCCAGGAATCTAACCCGTAGTCAATCGCATACCAATACCCAGTACTGGGGGAATCTACCTGCTCCATTGTCTTAGTTCCATATAACCGTGCAGGGGGATCTATCAGAAATTGAACCCACAGTCCCAAAGTAAACAAACAAGGGGGAGCTACCGGAATCCCACATATGTAGTCCTAATGTAAATGCGCAACCAAAATCAAAGAAATATTCAGAAATTGAAGTACAACAATACAAGTAACAAATAATTATGGCCTAACATGCTTCATGTAATTTCAATTAAGGCAAATTAAGCAAATAGGCAAATTATTGGATCATCTAAACATATTTTCTATACTAGCACGGGCTATAGTAGCAAGTAAAATAAAGCAAATACGAAAGAAAACTTAGTTCAAGTATTTTAAGTAAAAATTTGAGTTTTCAATAATTAGCTCAAGTACGCGTTCATCACCTCACGTACAAAACATTCAAATACCAAATATCATATCCTAAGGGAGAAAGTCCCCCACACAAGGTTAGACAAACCACTTACCCCGAACCGGTGCAAAAATCAATAAGGAATGATGCCCTTGCCACGAGTATCTGACTCCGAGCGGCCCAAATCTATTCAAACCAATTACATATTGCAAATAACCTCGCAAGTAACCAATTCCACTATTAAAATTAAAACTAAGGCACAAAAATAGGTAAAATGACCAAAACTCCCCTCAAGTCAACGTCTTGGAACCAAATAATTTTCACATTTTCAGAAACTTCGTACTCTCACGAGTCTAACCATACAAAAATCTTAGAAATCAGAGATAGAATGCCCCCACAAAACCCAATAGTTTAGTCAATTAACTTCACTCAAATTCTTCCATTTTTGATCCTTAATTCGAATTTAAATGATGGAATATAACTAGAAAGGATCATAGAAACGTCACCCAGTAATCTCCTCTTCGAAATCCTCTCAAAATCGCCCTTGTCCGAGCTCAAAATTGATTTTCCAACTTTTGAAATTAAGCCTCGGATAAACCCTTATCATAACAGCAATTTCTGCTTGTGCGCTCCCGCTTTTGCGGAGAAGCCGAACGCCTTTGTGGTTCTCTTAAATAGCTTACCTACCTCTTCTGCGGTCCATCCATCATAGAAGCGAGTCCTCTTCTGCAGAAATTATACCGCTTCTGCGGTTTCCAAGTCCACTACTCCCTTCAACTTCTGCGGCTGCCAAGCCACTTTTGCGCTGCCACTTCTACGGTTCCCAAGCCGCAGAAGTAAAAACAACAGATGGCCTGCTGCAATTTCCTTCTAACTTCCAAAACTAATCCGCCGAGCATCTGAAACACACCGGAGTCCCTGGGGACCTCAACCAAAAACACCAATACCACCCAATACCTTATTCAAACTTATACCAATCCATAAAACACCTAAAACAACACTGAAACCTCGATTAAATGAAGCCTAAGAACTTCAAGTTCATCCAAAACACTCTTTCGATCCAAAACCTAATCAACACTCATTCGATTGACCTGAAACTTTGCACGCACGTCCCAAATGACATGACAGTGTTACACCAACTTCCGAATTCCCGTTCCGACCCTTGGATCGAAAATTCACTATCAAGACGAAAACCTCCAATTTCTAACTTTCGGTATTTCTAGCCTAAATGAGCTACGGACGTCCAAAATATATTCCGAACAGACTCCCAACCTCGAAATCACCTAACGGAGCTAACGGGACCATCGGATTGCCATTCCGAGGTTGTCTTCATACTATTCTGATTATAGACCACTTTCCAACACATAAGTTCTCATCTAGGGACTAAGTGCCCCAAAACACTCCGAATTCTAATATCGAACATTCCGGCAAACCAAAATAGCAAAAATGAACTTAGGGGAAGCAGGGTGGACGGGGCATAAATTCCAAAGACGACCAGCCGGATCATCACACTTACTCACCACAATCCAACGGGATTGCAGAAAGAAAGAATAGAACTCTTAAGGAGATAATTAATAATTTATTGATAACTTCTGCAATATCTTTTTTCCATCGGATGGTGTGTAGAGAGACTTGACATTTTTTTATATTTCTTTTATTTTTGTGACTGCTTCATCTTGTTTCTCTCCCCATGGTGGAGCATTTTTCTTGAGCATTTCTCAGAGCGGTGAAATGTATGTAGAGATATTTGGGATGAAATCTCTTACATAATTTATTACACCCAAGAACTGTTGGATCTATCTAATTCCCCATAGCAAAACACAATCCATACCATATGAGAAATAGAAAAAAAGAATTCCTAACTTGAAATATTTCAAAGTGTGGGGGTGCTAGGCAAAGGTTCAAGTTTCTAAACCAAGAAGAGTTAAAATAGGACCTAAAACTGTGGATTGTGTATATGTAGGATATGCAACAAATAGTAAGCATATCATTTTCTTGTTCACAAATCAGAAAATCCAGAAATTCAAGTGAATACAGTAATGGAATCAAATAATGCTGAATTTTTGGAGCATATATTTCCATATAAAACTGAAGGTGAGACATCTATTCCTAGGAATAAAAATCCATGGGAAGAAACAAATGATGAGATGCATAATGAGGAGAATCGAAGATGTAGCGAACATCAAAGGAAGTATACATCATTTGGTCCAGATTTCTTAACCTTTTTACTGGAAAATGAGCCTTAACGTTTAATGAGGCTATGTCTTCTTCTGAAGCACCATATTGGAAAGAAGCTGCCTATAGTGAGATTCAATCCATTTTGGACAACCATACATCAGAGTTAGTTACTCCTGGAAATAAATCTTTAGTTTATAAATGGATTTTCAAAAGGAATGTGAAAGTAGACGGTTCTGTTGACGAATATAAGACAAGACTTGTAGTCAAAGGTTTTAGGAAAAAATGAGGCCTTAATTACTATGATACATACTCGTCGGTAACAATAACTACATCCATTTGGATGTTAATTGCTTTAGATGCGGTATATGGCCTTAAAATACATCAAATGGACGTGAAAATAGCTTTATAAAATGGAGATTTAAAAGAAGAAATCTATATGAAACAACCTGAAGGGTATGTGGTTCTGGGAAATAAAAAGAAAGTTTGTAAACTTGTTAAGTCTCTTTATGGACTAAAACAAGCACCTAAATAATGGCATACAAATTTGATGATACAATGTTATCAAATGGATTTAAGATCAATGAGTTTGATAAATGTGTTTACATCAAAGACAATCCAAATCAGATAGTCATTATTTGTCTATATGTAGACGATATGTTAATAATAATTAATGACATTACTAACATTAATGCCACAAAGCATATGTTAAGCAGGAAATTTGATATGAAAGACTTAGAAATTTTTTTTTTGTAATCTTGGGAATAAAGATACATAGAACTCCTCAAGGTCTTGCACTATCACAATATCATTATATCAAATCAGTTCCTAAAAGATTCAAGAACTTAAATTTTAAAGTTTCAAAAACTCCTATTGATGTGATCTTCCGTTAAAGAAGAACAAAAGTGGGACAAAGTCTCAACTAGACTACGCTCCGGTTTGGGAATATTTAATGTACATCATGAATTGCACACGACCTGATATAGTATGTGTTATCATTAAGTTGAGTCATACACGCATAGTCCAGATCAAACTCATTGGATGGCAATGAAACGTGTCTTGGGATATCTAGAATATACTCAAGATTATGTGTTGCAATACAACAAATACCCAGTGGTAGTTGAAGGATATTGTGATGCAAATTGGATCACCGGATTACATGACTCAAAATACACAAGTGGATATATTTTCACTCTTGGAGGGGGAGCTGTGTCTCAGAAATTATCCAAACAAACTTGTATAGCTCGCTCAACGATGGAGGCTGAGTTCATAGCTTTAGATAAAGCCGGTGAAGAAGTTGAATGGCTTCAGAATTTTTTGGAAGATATTATGTTTTGGCCCAAACCACTGACTCCTATTTGCATTCACTGTGATAGTCAATCATCTATAGGAAGGGAAAAGAATGTTATGTATAATGGCAAGAGTCATCACATAAGATGAAGACATAAAACGGTTAGACAACTGGTCTCTAGACGAATCATTTCAATTGACTTCATAAAGTCAAAGGAAAATGTGTTGAATCCGCTTTCAAAAGGCCTTACTAGAGAGGCAGTTGAGTTCACAACGAATGGAATGGGTCTGTGGCCGATGGAAAGCCAATCATAACGGTAACTCTACCTAGAAGACTGGAGATCCCAAGATCTAGGTTCAAGGAGATCAAACAAAGTTATGAAAGACAATGGAACATTATCAAAATAATCCATTCTCATGAAAGGACAATGTTAGGAAACAAGGATAAAATGATTAAAGCTTTTTAATGATTATCTAATTCTGAAATAGGAATTATTAGAAAATGTAATCTCTAGGATTACAGCTTAGAAATCACCTATGTAAGTGTGAAGTGTAAGTCGCTTCAAGGAGAAGTTAGCAAGGCCAAATTCTCTATACATTTATGAAATCAGGAGGTGTTCATGGCTAAAATAAACACAACAATGAGAACCAAAGACGTTTATGGTTTAATTGTGTAACTTGTGTTATCTAGGTATACATCAAAGCTCGACGGTTCAAAGATATCAAATCTACCGATTGACCGAGTATATCCGATATAAGTTCACTATAAAAAGTTCAAAGGTAAACATATTTATCTAAATGTAGCTAATCCTTAATTGCAAATCACACCGTTTTTATGCATATATTCTTCTTTTAGGCCATCCCCATTCATGTGGGGAATTGTTGGAGTTTAAAGACATACTTTGTCTTTAATTAAGTGGAGTGGAGGGGAAATGGAGGAGATGACTTTTGGAGGAAAATGAAAAATTCAAATTTATTAAAGTCTTGAAAAGTGGATTGTCCCACATTGGATGGGGAAACCAACCAATATGAGTTTATATTGAGAAACACATTCTCTATCTCTCAAAAGGTTGATAAAAAGGGAAATTCTCGCGCCGCCGCCGCCGCTCGGCTCGGCTTCGGCTTTGGATTTAGATTGTCAAATGATCGATCGATAAGATTATTTTTGGACAAAATTTATTTAATTAATTATTAAATGTCTGTCAGTTAGCTGTTGTACCGCGCCAGAACATTGTGTCTGAAGGCCACTCTTGTCGCGGTCATGGCGTAACCGCGGTAGGACCGCAGCAGATTCAGTCTGAAGCCTACTCTGACCACGGTCCTGGTATAACTGTGCAGGACATGTAAATTTCTGAACATGCACCTTTTCCAAACCAAATATCACACCTCTTCCAATAATTTCCTATAAATTCCAGAGGCTTTGCCTCATTTCGACACTTTGTGTTTTTTACAGATATCTCTCTCAAAACTCTCCTTCTTCCTAACTAAATTACTGCATCGTTTTCATCAAAATAAAATAGTAAGTCATGTGATTTGCAAAGTATCTTTGAGTTTATTGAAATTCTGTAATTTGTATTGCCACTATGACAGAAATATTTTTCCGTTCTATCCTGGGAGGAAGTAACCTATAATTCTTAGCAATTATGAAAGGGTTATAATTCCTTAAAGAGATACAAAAAATTTATAAGATCGGATTTAATATTCTGCTTCAATCTATTTTCGTTTATGTTTCTGTTTAAATATCGTTCGAAATAGAACGCTGTTGATAACAAACTAAAGTGGATAAAGGACTCACAAAATTTACTATGTTTCTGTTAATAAGACTTAGGTCACCGACGAAGAGGAGCAATTCTAGACCGTGTATTTATGCTTCCTGAAGTTAGGACTTAGGACTCTCCTGGCATATTACATGTTTGACCAAAGCTTTTGAGAAACAAGAAATACTTTTTTTAAAAGTGAATCTACTTATTCTATTGAATTAAGGTATTTGGCCTTACTTTTGGTGAAAAGTAGTGATTCTCAATAGTCGTACAAAAATCTTATGTCGCTTGGAGAAAGCAAATTTTTGTAGTTCTTCGTAAAAATAAAAGCAAAAACAAAATATTACTTTTTTCAAGATAAAAGTAACTTTTTAGTTATCAAACTATCCACCACAATTTCACTCATTTGTCTGTCCGCTATTAAGAGCCTGTTTGGCCATAAAATTATTTTACTTTTTTTAAAATTTTATTTAACTTTTTTCGAAATTAATATTTGGTCATAAAAACTTTAAATTTCACTTGAAGTTGAATTACGGAATTTTTTTGGATTTAAAAACTCAAAAAAAAAACTATTTTTCAAAATTTTTACTTCAAAGTTCAAATCACTCACAAAAATTCAAAAATAGCTCCAAACGCAATGCTAGTTTTCAAATAACACTTTTTCGGAATTTCACAATTGTTATGTCCAAACACCCACTAAGTCCCTTTCGTCCTTCATCTTTTTTGGGATTTTTTCCTAACTATACCATATATGAAACCTTATTACCAAAAATGTGCATAATTTGTTAATTACCCGTCCAGTCCACACTTTAACAACAATTTTTATACCAGTCCATAATTAGGCATATTCTGCCTTTTAAAACGTGCGAAAAAAAGGCACAAAATCTATGGTTGATTCCTTCCACATTAAATTCGAAATTTGAAACGGAAAGAGATCTGATTGCTGCATAATTCTCTCTTTCACTATAATTCAAAAACAACGCAGAGCTTCACAAGCTTCGGCAACGCAATACAAATTATAGAATTCAAAATTGTTCTTCATCGTTCTCAGTACTATTGTCGAACATATATCTGTTCTTCATCTTTTTTCTCTCAATTACACGAAATCATGTCAAAAATTTCATTAATACTAAAATTGAATGGAAATTGGGATCACTATAACAGATTTAGAGATTTTGAAGTTGATGTCATGTGGTAGATGAGAATGCAAGCTATGGAATTATGATTTCTACAAATGCAGACAACTATCGATTGATACATCAGAAGAAATTATAGAAATAAAATACATTGTGAACGACAATTATCCTCCAATGGAGATTAGAAATGATATTGGGGTTCGTGTGTATATGGAGACCAAAAAGGAGAATAAAAATTTAGGTTCGTATCCTTTATGTATAAGCGTAAGAGATTTCAATATGGAATTGGTAATCACCAATGATAGCACAAGTGCTGGTTTGTATAATTCGACATTGCAGAGAGTTATGGTGTTAGTGTGTTATCTACAGTATTACTATATTTACCTACAATTAAACTACAAAAAACAATGTATTGAAGAGGATAAAGCATTGTTGTTTTAAAAACTATCTACATAGTTACAACATTTATCTCTATGTTGTTGTAGGTTCGTCTGATCCCTAAAGTTACTTGAAATTTCATCCTCTCCATCTATAGAGGAATATAAAAATGAAATAATAACTAAATCTACGCAAACATATATTAAAGAAGGACAAGTGTATCAAGACAAGCAAACTGTACCTGCTGCAATAAAGAATTTTTCTGTGATGCACAAGTTCCAGTTCAGAGTAAAAAGATCTAGTCATAGAAGGTATGGAGTTAGTTGTGGAGAATAGATCATTAAAAGCAGTGTTTTAGTGAAGATATGTAGTTTTTATAAATTGTAGTTAAATTGTAGTTACTTGTAGTTTATAACGATTTGTGTTAAAACAGTCCTTTTTGTTGCATCTATAATATAACTTGTATTAAATATTGTATTTTTTTGTAGCTACTGGATTATATATATTGCTGAAAACTGTAAATGGCACTTCAAAGCAAAGTCAATTAATGTTTCCGCAATGTTCAAAATAAGGAGTTTCAGCCGACAACACACATGCTCCTTAATGGAAGAAACATTCACACAGCGAAAACGTACTGCAGTTATAGTTGGTAGCATGGTCGTTCTAAAGTATTGTGATCATAAGACAGTTTACACACCAAAGGACATACAAACTGACATGTTATCCGAACATGGACTGAACCTAAGCTATATGCAAGCATGGAGAACAACGGAAAAGGCTTTACAATTTTTGAGAGAAAATCCGGCTGACTCCTACAACAAATTACCAAATATTTTTAATTTCTTGAGGAGACTTATCCCGATTCTGTTGTTAAATTAAAGAAGGCAGTAGATGATTGCTTCTTATATGCATTTGTTGCTCTTGGTACATCAATAAGTGGTTGGCAACATTGTAGGCCAGTAATAGTGGTTGATGGGACATTCTTAAAGTCAGCCTATAGGGGATTATGCTGACAGCAAGCACCGTGGATGCAGCATGTAAACAATTTATATATTTTGTAGTTATTTTGTAGGTAGTCTATAAAATGTAGTTAAATTGTAGTTATTTTATAGTTAACACAAAAAAATATATAGATAAATTGTCTATATTGTGAATATATATTCATAGTTGTTATTTAATTATATTTTTATATACATTTTCAGAGCTGCCAATAAATATTTTATGAATTAAAAATGTAGGTAGAAACGACATGTCTTGGAAGTGGTTCTTTGAGCAATTCAAGGAGGCATATGGTGAAATATCTTCAATGTGTGTTGTTTAAGATAGTAATGAGAGTATATTGAATGCAACATCAATTGTCTATCCTGGCATGTCACACTACTCTTGCATGTGGCATACTTGGACAAATATAAGGTCCAAATTCAAGAAGAGACGTCTATAATTACATGAATTGTACTTTGCTACAGCACGGTCATAGACTCTGGATGAATTTAATGAAAGGATTTTGAAGATTGAAGAGGTAGACCCGCGTGTGAAATCGTACCTATATGATATTGGCTATCATAGATGGTCGAGAGTACATGCAACTGTGAATAAAACTTTTACTATGACATCAAACATTGTCGAGTTGTTGAATGTTGTAACAAAAGAGGCAAGAGAGCTGCCACTATTTGAACTATTAGAGTATATGAGAGTGCTTTTGAACGTAGGACGAAAGAGAAGTTATTGAAGACAAAAAGTACTTTCACATACCTTGGGTACAAATTCAATAAAGAATTGGAGGACAACGGTACATTATCTCAGAAACTAAGGGTACGATCTGTTTGTTTGGTGCAGAAAAAATAAATTGCTAAATATGCAGTGTTTCCAGATTGTAGATAAACTGTAGTCAAATTGCGGGTAATTGTAGATTGTAGATAAGTTGTAGTGTATTTGTAGCTGATGTGTTAAGTTGTAGATAATCTTTTTTAATGATTGATATAATATTTTTTCTGTTTGTTCTTCAATTGTAGGTGAGGTCTTCAACATATCATATACATATTGTGTTAGATGGTGTGAAGCGGTATATTGTGTGTCTATAAAACAAAAAATGTAGCTGTGGATAATTCCAACTTGATGAACTTCCATGTGCACATGTTTTGGCAGCATTAAGGCGCATGAAGAAACATACGAAAACTATTGCTCTCCGTATTACACAAGGAAGAGCCTTCTGTGTACCTATGAAATGCTAGTAAATCCTCTTCCTGATGAAAGCAAATGAGATGTGCCACAACATATTTTGGATGAGGTAGAAAAGCCACTGACGGGAGATAAAAGGCAGCCATGGAGACCTCACAAGGAAAGATATAAAATATTTGATGAAATAAAGTCAAAGAAGTACAAGGTGTCATGTGAAAATTGTGGAGGTGAAGGGCATAACAAAAGAACTTGCAAAAATGTGCCCAAAAAGAAATGAATATCATGTAGCTAGAATATTTATTCAAAATAAATTTTAGTGAGTTCAAATTATCCGATATTTTTGTGTAGTCGTTTTAATTTTTGAAGATGATTATCAAGTATACTACAATTTATGTATATACGTTTAATATGAGCTTATGTATGATGGCAGGCATCTAAATTTCTCTTTTTTATAAATTAGTTAAACTTTAATATTTATTATTTACAAAACAACTTATATTAATAAAGTAACTATAATGTAAAGTGTTCCAATATTGTAGTTAAGATGTAGTTTTAATGTAGTTAAATTGTAGTCTTGGTAATAATTTGTATATGATTTGTAGATAAATTGATAATTTATTTATATGATTTGAGTATTTATTTCATTTGTTTGTTGTGTAACTTAATTTCAACTGATAGTACAAAAATTACCTAGAACTTGAAGGTATTTTATAAAAATAATATGAAGATTAATTGTAGAAAAATTGTATTCTAGCAAATCAGAGTACTCAAGTTTAAAATAATGAAGATAAAGTGTTGTAAACAACCAAAATGGCATATTTCCTACAGTTTATTCCACTTCAACTACAAAATGACATCAATTAACCTAGGAACACAAGACTATTTCTTCTTTCTCTGTACTCTAGTCCTCTCATTTTTAGAAGGATCAGTCTTCCTCCTTGCTAGTCTGCCTGGAACCTCACTTTTACTGATTGACCCATCTTCTTGATTTTTTGTAGCATAGTCTCATAGTAGAGCTCCATAGTGTCTACGGTGTTGGTCAATATCAGAAAGGTCTTCTTTTGGGATTGCCAAATCTCCAAGGCTAACATACTCTATAAAAGCACCCACAAATACACCAAGATCGCTGCATAAAATAAAAAAATTTAATTATGTACAATTGATTATAAAAATAATAATTAAACATATAGAAAGAGAGAACATTTTTTGTATAGTGATCCTTCCTTTTGCTGTGGAATCTCCGTAACCATCCAATGTATGGTGAGAAGGTCTATAATTGGTTTCTCAATGTATGCCTTTGTGGTCTTGAACCAATGTCTTTGCGTTTTCCGTAAAAATCAGTGCAAGACAAATAATGGTGTGAAGACACCATGGAATCATAAACATAAAATTATCTGTCCGCTATGTCGAAATGAGCAACAACCAATGAAAATTCTCTACAATGTTCACATGTATGATGACATAGTCAACTACATCCTAGGAAATATTAGCAAGAAGTCTATATGCAAGAATATATTCTACAACATCATTATCTGATTTAGTAACCGAATACTTAAGTTCTGGCGGAGAACTTATGAACTTGGCATAGATTCGTTCAATCTTGATCTTGAACAAGCAATCAGTTGTTGTGAACGTAGTGTTGTTGTTGAGCCCATATTTGCCTCTTCTTCTCAGATAATACATAATAACATCAATATGCTGCAAAATAAAATAAAACCTACTATAAGTTACAGAGTAACCACAATTATCTACATAACAGTTACATCTTAAACTACAATTGCAGCAATCAAATAATCTAATAGATTGCTACACTTTAGCTACTATACAGAGCAACAAATGCAACACAGCAACTAACATAAGGTCTCAATAATATCTAGATCCAAGCCATAATTAATATTATAAGTCAAAATAACTTTCTCTACAATTTAACTACAAAGTAACTACATTTAAGATACACAGAGATTTTAATTATGTTCAAAGTACCAAAACTCCAATTTGTACATACAAATCATCATCAAATATGAGACGTAAGGTCCATCAAAAGCACAATTACACTATAAATAATCAGAAACACCATATATATAAAATGTCTATATTATATCTACAATTTATAGTAAAAGGCATGGTCACATATATCTCTTGTCTACAATATAAGTATAACTACACTACACAGCTGAAGAAAAAACATATATTGTGAATGCAGCTATTCCTTATACTTATCGTATTATTGATGACTTATTCTGGGTGAGCAAGGGAATAAAACCAGTCCTTCTTATCCACATTTTCACAAACAAGGTCTAACCAAGGCTTGATTTGGTTATCCTTTTTGGAAAAGTATTCCTTCCTCCTGTAATGACATATAAATATCAAATCAAAAAAAATGACAGAATGAATTACATATTCAAAGTTTAAAATCCTGAAAAGAAAGTGTAAAATTAAGCATTCATACCTCTTAGATACTTTGTCACTATGATGGTATAACAAGTTGGTGAACCTCTCTATCAAATCAGGATCTACATTTTCACCTATAACAGTTGTGAAGGGGTGGTTGAGGTAAAAAAACTTAGGTCCAACAGAGCTAATGCCTCCAGAACTATATATAGAGGTGTGATAGGTGATCGTGGATGTTTTCCTCGTTGCCTAGTTCTACCCGGATAAATAGGGGTTGCTTTATCTGGTATGGGCTCTTCAGACATAACCAATTGTGTTAAGTTGTCTGGCAACTCAAAGTCATCCAATGTCATACCTTTCTTGTCAATGCCTGAACCTTCAGTAACAACTTCACTCACATGCTCTCCATCTTCCCTTTCATTTACCGGATTCTCAATGATTTGTTCTGTCCGAGGTGCTACAGTCACACCGTGAATTGGGGACTGTGCAATGTTATCTTCAATATATGTTACATAAACAATAACTTACTTAACAGCAATGTAAAATTATATAAGCAACAATTATCTATTCAAAACTATATTATAATACTATACCTTCTTTTTCTACCTCAGCTCCTTCCTGAAATTCTGGTTCTTCCTCAACAAGTGTTTGCACACCTTCAAGAGAAACTTCAGCGTCTATAGATAAATGTAAATGTATGTAGTAATACAATATTTGTGGATATAAAAGTACATATAATGAGCTTATGATATTATACCTGCTTGTTGTACATCAGCTACTTCTTCAAATTCTGATTCTTCCTTTACATGTGCTTCCGAATGTTCTGTTGAAACTTCAGCTTGAATGAATAATTTAACAAATAAAAATTGTAGATATATGTAGGAATTTGTAGTTAAAATGTGAATTATAAAATTTTTATTTGTAACCTTATTATAATAAAGTATAATAGTATACATGTTTTATCTGCCCCAGCTGCTTCTTGAAAATCAGGATATAAGTCAACATGTACTTCAACATGTTCTGGAGAAACTACAGCTGCAAAACATCGTGAAAAAGGGGTAAATATAGTTATATAATGATGTCTTAAAATTTGTAGATATTCTTTGTAGGCATTCTTTAGATACTTATATTGTTTGTGCTTGCATGCACTTGATCACCAATTTTATACTGAAATTACTAGTTGTTCTCTCCTTGTTGTTAGTCATTATTTTTGGTTGAACTCCCAGCAAACTAAATATTTTGTGTATGTTTGAGTATACTTGTTTCATATGTCATAATTAATTTTAGTACATAAATATATGTCAATTCTTACATTTGACTTGTCCACTTCGTACCTCATGTTTATCACCTTCATAACACTCTTCACAGAAACATCTATGAACTCTCGAACTTTTGAGAGTTCCTCAAATACAGCATTCCTAAAACATCTAACTTTTCATTAACCTAAAGATTAAAAATATAGTTAGTTGGTAATTTATTCAAAGTGCTACAGTTCTAGTACAATTTAACTCAGATGTGGGCAATACAAAAAGGGATGAATATAGAATTATACTACAATTTAACTAAAATATATAACATACAATAATTGTAATGGAATGTAGATAAATTGTAGCAAAAAATATCAATATATTGTAGTTATTTATATTACCTGCTCAATCCCCTTTTTCAGCTTCCTGAGCTTGCTAGCCACAGATTCAGTATCCTCTTGACAATCTGTATGTTTGTGTTCAAATGTTGGACAACCAGCAATTGGAACCTGTGATGATTGAGCACCATGTTCATCTTCATACTGAATCTTGTCTGGTAGAGTAAGCACTCTATTCTATTCTCTAGATTCGGTCATGCTTGTGAACTAAATGATGAAAAAAATAGTTAGTTCCAGTAACTCACTAATTGTAGATTAATTGTAGTTATTATGAAGGTAAATGTAGCAAAATACAAAACTAAAAAATATACCTTAACTCACTCAAGCTTGATCATCTTGTCTTCAAATGCAGTTAACCAAATCTGGCCCTTATTAGCTGACCATCTTAATATGCGAGTTATTGAGTCAGAACACCTCATAGAAATCTTTGTGCTGACAGTCGAGCAACACTCGTAAAGCCACACTTGCAAAGATAATGAGCATTCCCGTATCAGATAAGAATGTATACGGGGGTTTAGACGATGTCGGACAGATTTCATAACCTGATTGAAGGACTTAATACCCCTTGGGTATGACTCAAAACTACCAGACTCTACCAGATAGAATCTGAACTGGTCTATGAAAGACAAATGGTCTTTATCAGAAGGACAAACAAAAAATTCTAACAGATAAAGAATGCACAACTTCACTGCATCCTCGTGGTTTTCCCAAACTTTATTTGCTATCAAATGCCACTTCTCAACCCTTTGTTTGTTCGGAAAATAGGTATTCATTAAATGGCTAACATAAGTAGAAGTGTAACCATAGTCTGAAAACTTATTCACACAATTTAGACCAGTAATCAAACCAAAATTTAATTTTTCATCCTTCAGGAGGACTGAAAAAAATGATCTATAGACTTAGCCAATTCATACTTCATGAGAAGATGAATTGCTTGGTTTTGCATGTAAATAGAAGGGAGAGCAAAAAAAAGTAACCATAGCAAGTGCTTTTGAAAAGATTTAAAGCATCTGGAGAGAGTAACACTTTTATTTTATTTGGAATGTTAGGATTACACAAAGTGTGGAATCTAAGTACCTCCATAATCTATATTTTGTGGTGCAAAGTAATGGTCATTCTGTAGAAAATAATAAATTATTTAACATTACTAGACTGCATAAAAAAGTAGCAGTAATCTACATATAACTACAAAACATAACTTAAAAAAGAACAGCTACCCATACCTATAACTACAAAACACTACAGGACATTTACATATACACATTGTCTCCAAACATGAACGAAGAAAAAGGTAACCACTACTCTATAACTACAAAAATATAATAATTAGTTCAAGCAACTCACAAAATATAGATTAATTGTAGTTAGTAAGAAGGTAAATGTAACAACATACAAAAAGTAAAAAATATACCTTAACCCACACGTATCTACAATTTACACAAATGACTACAAAATAACTACAATTATGAACTATCTAAAAATTACAATTACAACTAATCTACAAAACTGATAACTAATCTACAAAATTAAAACTATTATATAATTTACCAAAAATACTTGAACCACAGATTTTTACAATCAAAATCACACTAAAAAAAAAGGAAAATAATTAGTATTTACCTTCAGCAAAATCTTTTTCTCAACCAATTTTAGTACTTTCTTGGAGGGACTTTTCTTTTTTGGTTTTGATGAAGCAAGAGAGACCTTGAGTTTTTTAACAGATGGAATTTTAGGGGCACGAGGGGGGGGAGGGGGGGTCTTCAACAAAATCGTCATATTCACACAACTCTTTTTCCCTTTTGTTTTAGTTGTTTTTGTGATTGGCTTAGCACCTCCACCAGCATCAACATCGTGCAATAGCTTGATTCCCATCACCGCATGAATTTGTCTATGAGTTGAAATGTTAGTAGTAGGTTCACTTGCATGTGTAGATTTTGCTTTTTTTTTGTGGTGATTTTGGTATTAAAACACCCAAATCAAAAAATGGGATATCAGCTAATATAGATTTTGAAGGTTTTTTTAGGAGTGTTGATGTTTTTCATGATTTGGGAGAAAGATTACTTCAACTTGAGTCAGATGGAACTTTAAATTGGAATTTTGTGAAATTAAATGGAGAAAAAATTATAGAGTCGTGGGTCTGTAGAGGACAATTGATGGTAAACGTGAGGTAGTGAAGGTAAAACATGGAGGTGTAGGCGTAAGAGGAGAGAGAGGCGGATAAAGGTAAATGTGAGAATATATGCTCCTAAATTAACGCCTAATATAAATGAAGCATTAATTATACCGCTAATTTGAATTATGATATATAAATGATAATTTGATATGCTGAATATGATTAATACAAATCTTAAATATTAAGGGTAATAAGGTTGTATATATATATATATAGGAATGGTAAAATTTGTAATCTTTTTTCTACCTTGAATTTCTAGTGACTAGTGTAGTATCCTACTTTAAAAAGATCCGACATTAAGAGGGCCCTACGTGTCAAGTGGTCAATTTAGAATACTGGCCCTGTGGCCCATTGGGCTTTAATTATGAGTACTCCGGTTCGTCCTCCCGGATTAAATATCACGTCCTCTTTCTGTCGATTTGCATCCATCTGACAACAAAGGAGACGACGGCATAGACGGTGATTTGAGAAAAGATCTTCCAATAAATTATGGTGTGCTTTTATTTGAAAATAATACATTTTTAGCTTATGCTATTATACCTTTTTTCCCCATTGATGTGATGTTTGTTACAATAAACGTACCACCCCAATTCCCATCCTAATTTTATATTGCCATGTATATATTACGTTGTATTCATCATCTTGACGTCTAAGCTACAATGCGACTGCAAATATTATGTGTGTTTTCTTTTTCACTTTTGAGAAATCGTTACCCCTTAAACATAAATTGATATTCATCACCCTTAAACGCTTTTTTTCTATGTTTATGGTGATAAAGAAGAGAAAAACCAAAATAAATAAAACGCAGATGAATAGAAGCCAATTAGTTATTTTATTGAAAATAGACGAAAAATAAAAGATCCTTAATTTGGTCAACTGAAATAATTGTTCACATGAGGTTTGAAGAGATTCTGAATGATTCTTTATGATGTTGCACTTTTGCTTGTCTGGTTAATAATTGGTGATCGAACAAGAACATTTTTGGTCAGTTAACATTGACCAAAATCTTGCTGATTGTACCAGAATATTTTTCTTATGAGGTTGGGACTTGGCAACTGAAGCTTTTAAGAATTAATTTGTCCCTAAGCTTTTTGCCTTGCATATAGTTTACATAAGCACTTTATAACTTTACTCATTGCTATCTATTCTACTAGGAGCTATGCGGTTATTTCGATTAAACACCCTGAGATGGTTTATTTAGATGCAGAGGTTAATTAATGTTATGGATGATGATTACTCCAGTAATATTATTGTGAATTGATATGGAAGATGCAATTGGAAACACCTCTCTGCCTTTCTAGGGTAGGGGTAAGGTTGTGTACGTCTTATCCTCCCCAGACTCGACTTATGGAAATTTATTGGGTTTGTTGTTATTGTTGGTATGGAAGACGCCATGTGTTAACTCTTATTGTGTGTTGTGGCTATACCAGTATATCTTACAATTATCATGGTTTACTACAAATGAAAGAAAAATATTGCTGTCAATGCTACTTTTTCTTTACTTGAAAACAATCTGTATTTGACTTACCTGTGTACCTCATTAGGAAAGCGTAACAAGAAAGATCTCAAGAAGGGACACTAGAAGCCGTCACCCTGGGCTGACACAGCAGAAAAGACAAGAGATCAAAGAAGCATTTGAGCTGTTTGACACTGATGGATCTGGTACTGACTTGTTTTTCCGAAAGTTTTGACTGATATATGAGTGCAATCTCTCTAACTTAATGTTTCTTAATTGACCCTGTTCAGGTACTATTGATGCCAAGGAGCTGAATGTTGCTATGAGGTTTTGTTACTTTGCTAAATGTATACTACAAATTATTATCTAATCTGATGTTCATGAGCTAAATAACTTCTATTGCAGGGCCCTTGGATTTGAAATGACAGAGGAGGTAATTTTGTTGCATCCTTCTAGTTTCTGTTTGAAGACACTGATTTGATATTTGTTTACGTCCTCTTCATGTCGCTGGATTTATTTGTTATAACTATCGGATCATGATACCTCTATGGTATGTGTATTTGATAGTAGCACATTATCTTATAGGTGCAATTTCTTGATGCTTTACTTATCCATTTTATGGCATGACTAATGTTGCATGTCAAAAACCTTTTGTTTTCAGCAAGTTGAACATATGATTGCTGATGTCGACAAGGATGGTAGTGGTGCAATCGATTTTGATGAATTTGTACACATGATGACTGCCAAGATAGGGGAAAGGGACACTATAGAGGATCTCCACAAAGCATTTAACATACTAGACCAAGATAAAAATGTAACTTCGTTTTACAATGTACTCTAATTTTTCGATATGATGCTAACTTGACATGTTATGAGAGTGCAGGGAAAAATATCTGCTGCTGATATTCAGCAAATTGCAAAGGAATTGGGTGAAAATTTCACTTCAAGAGAGATACAAGAGATGATTGAGGTAGCAGATCGCGATCGTAAGTTCTTTTTTCCCCATTCCTCTTCTGAATTTGTCATTCTTGTTCTCCTTATGAATTTCATTACCCTCTTAACCATATGTTGTTCTCTTTAAAGTGGCATAATAAGTAAACAATAATTAAGTAAAAATGTAGAGGCAAGGTCTGCGTACATACTGCCCTCCCCAGACCCCACATGTAGGAATATACTGGTTATGTGTAATGATCTGGACTTTTGTGTCTTTCTTATGTAGGTGATGGAGAGGTAAGCGCAGAAGAGTTTACGAGGATGATGAGGAAAACCAGCTACGGAAACTAGTGCAAAATCATATTGTTGTTAAGTGTGAAGTTTTAAACGAGACCAACTTTTCGAGTTTGAAGTTTGCTTGTCCTTCTTTGTCCTCATTCTCTTTGCTCTGTCATGTATTGTGTATACATTTATGTAAATACTTTATCTTTTCCCTACTGAATAAATGAAAGAAAACAAATTTACTATAACAGCATTGAAGTTACAGGGTCACATAAAATAGAGATCAATACATATAATTTTTTTAATATAAAATGAACAATTCAGATACTAAGCAGATCCATGATTTTAATACGTTGGGTTTAACTTTCAGACTTTTTACAAGATTCCATTTTAAATTAGGAATGAAGGACTTTAGCATGTTAGTTTTACAAAATTCTAACAATATGTAAAATAAAATAATGGGTTTCAATGAGCCAGCTTTTGCTACATTTGCCTATGTACTTTGAGTGAAATGAATAATGAATCCTGCTAAATATATAAATCTCACAAAGGAAATGAAAAAGGGGTATCACCAGTATGTGAACGGTAGTAGAAATGTATGTGAACGGTAGTAGAAATGTAAAGAAGTTTTTGCGCTCGTGAATTTAAACCAGCGATCGGCATGGACGGGTGTATATCGACCATGTTGGTTTGAGTTTTATCAAAAATAAATCAAATTAACTATATCGATTTGAATTGATTCGATTTTATTGGATTTTCGGATTTTTTTGTTACATGAATATTTTGTCAATATTATTTTATTAAAGTTATAGATAAAGTTTTGATAAGTGCATATATGTTTATTAAAATTGAAAAAATTATTAAACATATGATCTATTAAAATATTCTTGCGGGAGTAATTTTTTAGTAACACGTGATAGTTATTTTCTTAGTCGTCTAATAATAATTTTTCATTGATAGATGCTTTAAAGGTTTACAGAATTTAATAATTAAACATAAGAATCAATATTTTACCTAAATAGTGATATATTCAATTTAATTTTAAATTATCAAAATACAACTTTAAATTCGAAAAATATATAAGAAATCTTGACATACGAATATGGAAGAACAAAGAGATGATTGATGCATTTCAATAACACTTGATAAGAAAGTATTACAACATATTATTTAAATAAATAAAAATGACTGCGCTTCATAGTTCTATCAATGACAAGAGGGGTTGCTCTGATGGTAAGCAACCTCCACTTCCAACCAAGAGGTTGTGAGTTCGAGTCTCTCCAAAAGCAAGGTGGGAAGTTCCTGGAGGGAAGGATGTCGGGGGTCTATTTGGAAACAACCTCTCTTCTCAGGGCAGGGGTAAGATCTGCGTATACACACTACAATAATATGCCTTTATAGCTATAAAATATATTGTAGCTAAATATAAAAAATTTCGTAGCTAAACACTTTAGCCACAAAAATATTTTTCGTAGCATTCGTAGAAAGAAGTGGCGTAACTAAAAGTTAGCTACAAACTTTATATCATCCATGGCTATGGACTAATACTTATTGCTATGGAAATTTTCTGTGTTCTAGCTGTGATGATAATACATTCTTGCCATGGAAAAGATGATTATAGCAATAAATTTATTCTTTTGCCACGACAAATAAAATGTATAGCTATTTTTATTTTGTAGCTACAAAGTGTTGTATTATAGCAAAAGATTAAATTTATTTGTCAAATAAAATTTTGTGGTTATTTCTATAGCTTAGTTCCGTAGCAATAGTACACGTATTCAGTTACAGATAAAAAATTCATAGCAATGAATTGAAGCATTTGCCACAAATATTTTCTTATTGTAACTAAAATTTCATACGTTTAGCCATGAAATATATCTTATTATAGCAAATATTTCTTTGTTTGCTACCAAAAGTAAAAATATGTAGCCATGTTCGTGATACGTAGCAATTATAAATATATATGTTTAGCTACAAATTAAAAATACATAGCTAAATTTCATACGTTTTTGCCACAAAATACAAAATTGTTGCAAAAGATCTTCTTCATTTGCTATGAAAATAAAAATGTATAGCCATGTTTAATTGTATATATGTTTTGCTACGGTTCAAAAATTCATAGCAAATAATTGAGAATTTTGCCTCGAACAATATTAGCCACGGCAATTCATATAATGTAGGTAAGAAACTATATTTGGCATGAAATATACCTTCAATTGTAATTATTTAATAAATGCGATGTTAAAAAAATGTTCAACAATATCATTCAAAATAGTGGA
Source organism: Nicotiana benthamiana (assembly GCA_034376525.1). Taxonomy (NCBI): domain Eukaryota; kingdom Viridiplantae; phylum Streptophyta; class Magnoliopsida; order Solanales; family Solanaceae; genus Nicotiana; species Nicotiana benthamiana. The sequence goes on along the minus strand of CM067334.1, from coordinate 105,535,729 downwards.
ATATTATTTTACTCAAACATATCTATACGCTATTATAACAGAAATCGTAATTATTCATATCCCGTCAATCTTGATGCTTTCATCATTACTCTACAACATGCAACAACGATTAGAAATATATATTAGAATATAGTACAACAAAGTGTTTTTGCTGAGAAAAATAAATTTTACTTATTTATAACAATAATTTTTTGTAAGGATGATATAAAAAGATATTAGTAAGTAGTGTAATAAGTTACTTACGTCTGATTTACATCATTTGGCTATCGATTTTGAGCTGCAAGCATCATTTGAAAATTTTTTTCCCATCGTTTTTCCATCTCCACTAATTTATTATCAGTTTCTTTTTTGATTCCTTCAACTTTTTCATCAGCTTCCCTTTTAAGTCTTCGACTGGTTTGTTAGCTTCCCTTTTAACTTCTTCCACACGCTCATTTGCTTCTTTTCTGGCCATTTCTACTTGCTTTATAAGTTGTATTTTTGTTGGTCTACCTCCAAAATATTCACTGATATTCTTTCCGGGATCATATGCTCAAAGATATTCATTTTTTTCTACCCCAAGTACTTTCTCCAAGATATCATCATCATTTTAAGAAATATTTTCTTCTTTTTGCTGCTCTTTTAATTGGTCAAATTGAACCTACAGTCAATAATACCAATTAATTAAATATAAGTGCAAATGTATATTCTAAAAGGAGATAAATATAAAATAGAACATATTGACATTACGCTCGTAGAGGGAGATTCGAAAGGAAAAGGCTTTGCAGACCAGTCTACAACCGGTTAGACGTGAGTAGTTTGTATAGATAAAGGCCTAAGGGTTTGAAACCCCGATTTATCACATCGTGACGCTATGTTAGGGCGTGACTCGCACCCCATGGCAGGTGCGGGATGGTATATGGTTGGGGATGTGATTTGGTCCATCCCGAGAGCTGAAAATAAATTATTGGTGGTTGATACGCATATTGTGTTGTTGATAATTGGGTTTAATGCCATGTTTGGGGCATTGTGTTGTCCTTTTGTACCCGGCTAGGGTAAATATCTGTGTGATGACATGATTTGCATAATTATTGATCTCAGTCATGTGCTTAATCACTGTATTAAATGCTAAGTCACCTTATTTCTGAAATTGACTAATTAAATTATATTCACCTTAATAATTGGAAACTTGAAAAGAATCAGATTGAATCTGTTATGTGACTTACATGCATACTTTGGACTGAGGATGGCTCGGGCTGCACGTCGCAATGGTTATATATTGATATTGCGCATTGGCTAAAGGAGACCCTCCGGAATCTGTACACGCCCCCAGTGAGCGTCGTCGACGATAAGTAAATATGGATGGTTCGGGCTGCACGCTGCAGCGTATTCATGTGCATTACATTGAATTTTTATATGATACTTGACTGTTATATTTGATATTGTTTTGTTGTTAGTTCGTAGCTAAGGAATAGGACTATTAGATTTAGATTTGCTTTGTGGCACTTCGCAGATTTTTTTTTACTTTCAGACATGTTTCTATGCTTATAATTCACTGAGTCGTTAGTGCACACCCCTACTCCCTACACCTTGTGTGCAGATTCAGGTACACCGGAGGCTTAGCTAACACACATAGTCTCCAGATATTTTTCAGAGTCGTTGAGGTAGATGCATGACGTTCGCAGGACCTGGCTGCTCTTCATTTTTTATTCCAGTTTACTATTATTACATACATTCCACATTTTGTTACTTTTATTTAGATATTGTTATCCAGTTTTGTTAGAGGCTCTAGACTCGTACCAGATCTTATGGGTGTTTATCGATTTTTCATATTTGTCCTTATTACTCTATTAATATTTTTGGATTATTATTCTGAAATTGTCATAATATTCTTATATTGTCGGTTTTGAGACTTAAATGTTAAATTGGAAACGATTGTTGGTCAGGCTTACCTAGCTTTAGGGTTGGGTGCCATCACGATCAGGTTTGGGTCGTGACAAGTTGGTATCAGAGCCTAGATTACTAGGCCTCATGAGTCATGAGCCGATTTAGTAGAGTCTTGTTTATGGGTGTGTTGTGCACCACACTTATAAGCAGGAGGCTACAAAACTTTTAGGAAACACCTCACTTTCTTGAAATTCATATCGTGCGGTTTGACAATGTGAAGACTAAATTTATGTATTCTATTCTCTAGCAGATGGTAAGAACTCGTACTAGTGGAGGTGGAGAACGGCCACTACTACCACCCGCTAGAGGCCGTGGGCGCAGTCGTGGTGCTGGACGAGGCGGACCAGCAGTGGAAGCACCTGCAGACCCACCAACTACCCAGGTCCAGGATCAGCCTCCAACTGTAGATGCTCCAGCAGCACCTATTCAGGCACCGGCAGTGCCCATCGTGATTGCCGGTCTCCAAGAAGCTTTGGCTCAAATTTTGTCCGTCTGCACTGGCTTGGCTCAGGCGATTTCAGCCACTACAGCAGCGGCTACTTCTCAGACCGGGGGTGGTCATCAGACCCCCGATGCTCACACACTCGAGCAGGTTGTTCAGGGCTTGCGAACATTTGAGGTAGCTCCAGTTCAGCCAGTTCATCCAGTTGCACCAGTGGCACCGGTTGTTCCAGTTGCACTGGTCGCACCTGCTCCAGCTCATGTGGTTCCAGCTATTTTGGATGACGAGCAGCGTCGTTTGGAGAGGTTCGGTAGGCTCCAGCCTCCCACATTTAGTTGTGTTGAGGGCGAGGATGCCTAGGTTTTTCTGGATAAATGCCAACGGATGCTTCATACTGCGGGTATTCTGGAGTCTAACGGAATGGCTTTAACCACCTTCCAGTTCACAGGAGCTGCATTTACTTTGTGGGAAGAGTTCGAGAGGCGTAGGACTATTGGGGCAGCGCCCCTCACTTGGCATCAGTTCTCCACGGTATGTTTGGAGAAGTATGTGCCCAGTGTCATAGGGAGGAGTTGCATTGTCAGTTCGAGTGGTTGCCTCAGGGAGATAAGTCAGTGACTCAGTATGAGTTGCGGTTTACACAGCTGGCTAGGCATGCTATGTGGATGATCCTGACAGATAGAAAGAGGATCATGAGATTTATAGATGGCCTCAACTATCCGATCCGTATATTGATGACTAGAGAGAGGGCTACAACAGCTACATTTGAGGAGGTTGTTGATGTGGCTCGATTGATTGAGACAGATCGATATCAGAAGCGTATGGAGAGGGAGGCCAGGAGGCCTCGAGGTTCAGGTAATTTCAGCGGTGCTCCATCTAGGGGCCATTTCCAGCAGGGTAGAGGTCGTTCCTTCATGCCTCCTCAGTCCGGACGCATAGAGTCCAGTGGAGCCTCTTCAGGCCAGGGCCATTAGGGTCATCAGCAGAGTCAGCCTACAGTGAGTGCCCTTCCTGCTCAAAGCTCTGCTCATGTGCCTTCAGCTTAGGGTTCGTCTCCAGCGGGGGGTTCTCATCAGTCCCCTTCTCTAGCTTCAGTTCTCATCAGTCCCCTTCTCTAGCTTCAGTTCGTTGCTATGATTGTGATGCGTTGGGTCACATGAATAGACAGTGTCCTCGACCCAACAGTAGGCAGTCTCAGAAGAGGGATCAGCCCTCGTCTTCTACACAGGTTTCTTTAGCTCTCACTCAGCCAGCTAGGGGTGGAAGCCAGGTAGCCAGAGGTCGCCCCAGGGGTGAGGACCGTAGTGGCGGTGTCCAGACTCGTTTCTATGCCCTTCCAGATCGGAGGGACGTTATTTCCTCGGATGCAGTTATCACAAGTATTATCTCAGTCTGCCACATAAATGCTTCTGTTTTATTCGATCCCGTATCCACCTATTCATATGTATCCTCCTATTTTTCTCATCATTTGGTACGACCCGTGGTTGTCTTGCCTTTTCCGTGCACGTATATACCCCGGTGGGTGATACTATTATTGTGGATCATGTGTACCGATCCTGTCTGGTGCCTATTGGGCGTCTGGAGACCCGAGTTGACCTGTTATTGTTAGGCATGGCAGATTTAGATGTGATTCTGGGTATGGATTGGCTATCTCCATACCATGCTATTCTGGACTATAATGCTAAGACAGTTACGTTAGCTATTCCGGGAATTCCGAGGATTGAGTGGAGAGGTGTGACTGATTATGTACCCAGCAGGGTGATTTCCTTCCTAAAAGACCAACGGATGGTTGGAAGGGGTTATTTATTGTATTTGGCTTTCGTGAGGGATGTGGAAGCTGAGGCTACTAGCCTTGATTCGATTCCCATTGTTAGGGATTTCCCTGACGTGTGTCCAGTGAACTTGCCGGGCATGCCTCCGGACAAGGACATTGATTTTGATATTGATCTGGTGCCGGAAACTCGGCCTATCTGGTGCTAAAAGAGTTTAAAGAACAGCTTCAGGAACTCCTAGATAAGGGGTTCATTTGCCCGAGTGTGTCACCATAGGGTGCACTGGTACTATTTGTAAAGAAGAAAGATGGCACAATGAGAATGTGCATTGACTACAGGCAGTTGAATAAGTTGACAGTGAAAAACAAGTACCCACTACCTCGTATTAAGGACTTATTTGATTAGATCCAGGGAGCAAGGGTATTCTCTTAAATTGACCTTCGATCAGGTTATCACCAGCGGAAGATTAGGGATTCAGACATTATGAAGACGGCTTTCATGACAAGATATGCGCACTACGAGTTTCTAGTGATGTCTTTCAGGCTGACTAATGCCGCAGCCGTTTTCATGCACTTGATGAACAGTTTATTTCAGCCTTATCTTGATTCTTTTGTGATCGTGTTCATTGATGATATTCTGGTGTATTCGCGTAGCCAAGAGGAGCACACACAGCACTTGAGGGTGGTCTTGCAGAGATTGAGAGAGGAGAAGAAATATGCAAAATTCTCTAAGTGTGAATTCTGGCTTAATATTGTGACTTTTCTGGGACACGTGGTGTCCAGTGACGGTATTTAGGTTGACCCAAAGAAGATTGAGGCGGTGCAAAGTTGGACCAGACCGTCCTCAGCTACTGACATTCAGAGTTTCCTCAGTTTGGCGGGTTATTAACACAGATTCGCTCAGGGTTTTTCATCTATTACTTCGCCTTTGACGAAGTTGACTCAGAAAAATGCTCCATTTGTGTGGTCGGATGAATAGAGCTTCCAGAAGCTCAAGTCGGCTTTGACCACAGCTCCGGTATTAGTATTACCATTAGCTTCGGGTTCTTACAATGTGTATTGTGATGCTTTGAGAGTTGGGATCGGTTGTGTGTTGATGCAGGAGGGTAGAGTTATTGCATACGCTTCTCGTCAGCTAAAGCCGCATGTGATGAACTATCCTGTTCATGACTTAGAGTTAGCTGCAATTGTGCATGCCTTGAAGATTTGGAAGCATTATCTTTATGGTGTATCTTGTGAGGTATATACGGACCATCGCAGTCTTTAACACTTGTTTAAATAGAAAGATCTTAATCTGAGATAGCGGAGATGGCTTGAGTTACTCAAAGCCTATGATATTACCATTTTGTATCATCCCGAAATGGCCAATGTGGTGGCTGATGCTTTGAGCCGAGAGGCTATTAGAATGGTTTGTTTGGCGTACATTCCAGCTGGGGAGAGACCCCTTGTGGTTGATATTCGGGCCTTGGACAATCAGATGGTGAGGTTAGATATTTCCGAGCCCAGTCGGGTGTTGGCTAGTGTGTTTTCCATATCTTCTTTGTATGACCTCATCAGATAGCGGCAGTATGATGACCCGATTTGCTTGTCCTGAAGGAGAGGGTCCAGCATAATGATGCCAGAGATATGACCATCGGAGATGATGGTGTATTGCGGATGCAGGGCCAGATTTGCGTGCCCAATGTGGATGGTCTCCGGGAGTTGATATTAGAGGAGGCCCACAGCTCGCAGTATTCGATTCATCTAGGTGCCGCGAAGATGTACCAGGATTTGAGGCAGCATTACTGGTGGAGGAGAATAAAAAAGGATATTGTGAATTATGTGACTCGGTGTCTCAACTATCGCAAGTCAAATACGAGCACCAGAGACCCGGTGGTGTACTCCAGCGGATGGATATTCCGTAGTGGAAATGGGAGAATGTTACTATGGATTTTGTGAGTGGTCTTCCTCGTACCTCGAAGAAGTTTGATTCGATTTGGGTGATTGTGGATAGGCTGACCAAGTCCGCGCAATTCACTCCAGTATGCACTACCTATTCTACAGAGAAGTTAGCAGAGATATTCATTCGGGATATTGTACGGTTGCATGGGGTCCCGGTTTCTATTGTATTAGATAGGGGTACTGTGCTTACTTCCCAGTTCTGGAGGACTTTTCATCGGGAGTTGGGCCCATAGGTGTAGTTGAGCAGAGCATGTCATCCACAGACAGACGGACAGTCCGAGCGTACTATCCAGATATTAGAAGACATGTTGTGTGCATGTTCTATTGATTTTGGAGGTTCTTAGGATGAATTCTTGCAACTCGTGGAGTTTGCATACAATAATAGCTATCCATCCAGCATCCAGATGGCGCCGTATGAGGCCTTATATAGGAGACAGTGTAGATCTACGGTTGATTGGTTTGAGCCCAGCGAGGCTAGATTATTTAGGACAGAGTTAGTCCAGGATGCCTTAGATAAGGTGAAAGTAATCCAGGAGAGACTTCGTACGGCTCAGTCGCGTCAGAAAAGTTATGCGAACTAGAAGGTTCGATATATATCTTTGCTGTGGGAGAGAAGGTCTTGTTGAAGGTTTCACCTATGAAAGTCACTATGAGGTTTGGAAAGAAAGGGAAACTGAGTCCAAGGTTCATTGGACCTTTTGAATTACTTAGGAGGATTGGGGAAGTGGCCTATATGCTCGCTTTTCCGCCTAGCTATTCGGGAGTTAACCCGGTATTCCATGTTTCTATGCTCCGGAAGTATGTTGGGGACTCGTCTCATGTGTTAGACTTCAGCACAATCCAGTTGGATGAAGACTTGACCTATGATATGGAGCCGGTGGCCATTTTGGGTCTCCAGATTCGAAAGCTGTGATCTAAGGACATAGTGTCGGTGAAGGTGCAGTGGAAAGGTCGGCCCATGGAAGAAGCCACTTGGGAGACCGAGCAGAAGATGCGCAGTAAATATCCTCACTTGTTTGACACTCCAGGTATGTTTCTTGACCCAGTCGAGGACGAGCATTTGTTTAAGTTGGGGAGGATGTAACGACCTGACCGTCGTCCCGTGAGTTACCACCCCATTTTATGTTTATATATGTTCCAATACATGTTTTTGGAGAGTTTGAAGTAATTTGGATAGAGTTTGGGTAGAAATGAGACAATTATTCTCTTTATGAGAAGGCTACTTTGGAAAAGTCAACCGAGCATTGACTTACGAGTTAAAGGGGTCGGAATGGATTTTCCATGATTCGACTAGTATCGGATGGTGATTTGTGACTTAGGAGCGAAATCAAAACTGAATTTGGAGGTCCGGAATAGAATTAGGTTTGAATTGACTAAGTTAGAATTTGGCGAAGTCCGGTTGATAGGTGAGATTTTGATCTGAGGGTCGGAATGGAATTTTGACAGTTGCAATAGCTCCTTTTGGTAATTTTGGATATGTGTGCAAATTTTCAGATCATTTGGAGGTGTTTAGGTCGGGTTTTGGATCAAATGCAAGTCGGAAGTTTTAGTTCAACTTAGGTTTGAATCCATGGAAATTGAATTATTTTGATATTTATGATAGTGCTTATATGTTACGATCAAGTTTGAATGAAATAATGGAACATATCGTGCTTTTGGTTGAGGTCCCGAGGGCCTCGAGGTGATTTCGGATGGCTAACAGGAATTTTTGAAGTTAAAAAGTGCAGCAGAAAATTGTAGCAGACTTTTGTGACTTACATGCATACTTTGGAATGAGGATGGCTCGGGTTGCACGCTGCAGCGGTTATATATTGATAATGCGCTTGGGCTAAAGGAGCCCCTCCGGAGTCTGTACACACCCCTGTGAGCGACGTTGACGATAAATAAATACGGATGGCTCGAGTTGCACGTCGCAGCGTATTCATGTGCATTGCATTGCATTTTTATCTGATACTTGACTGTTATATTTGATATTGTTTTGTTGTTTGTTCGTAGCTAAGGAATAGGGCTGTTAGATTTAGCTTTGCTTTGTGGAACTTCGTGGATTTTTTACTTTCAGACATTTTTCTATGCTTATTATTCACTAAGTCGTTAGTACTCACCCCTACTCCCTGCACCTTGTGTGCAGATTCAGTTACAGCGGAGGCTTAGCTGACACTCATAGTCTCCAAATATTTCCAGAGTCGTCGAGGTAGTTGCATGACGTTTGCAGGACCTGGATGCTCTTCATTTTTTTCCAGTTTACTATTATTACATACATTCCAAATTTTGTTATTTTCATTTAGATATTATTATCCAGTTTTGTTTAGAGGCTCTAGGCTCGTGACCCCTGATCATATGGGTGTTAATCGGTTTTTCGTATTTCTCCTTATTACTCTATTAATATTTTTGGATTATTATTGTAAAATTGCCATAATATTTCTTACATTGTCGGTTTCGAGACTTAAATGTTAAACTGGAAACAATTGTTGGTCAGGCTTACCTAGCTTTAGGGTTGGATGCCATCACGATCGAATTTGGGTCGTGACATAATCTGTTCAAATCTCACATCCTTATTCATTTGCTGGCTATTCGGTTATATGTGACATCAATAGTTTCCTAGTGAATATATTCAAGTTAACGTCAGTAAAGAACTAGAATTAATACTTTCGTAAATGATCTCCTTTGTGTAAGGTCAGCGTATATTCTATCCTCCCAGATCCCACTTGTGGGACTACACTGGGCATGTTTTTGTTGTTGTTGTTGTTGTTTCTTAATGGTATTATATATTGTGAATTTAATTTTTTTAACCCTTTCTCATTATTAGGGCTATTTTAAATACTGAGTACGAGCTGAACAATAGGAACATGAACTTCGATGATTGGCTTTTCATCGAGTAAGTTTTAACTATATTCTTAATGTTATTTATAATGCTTCTTTATCATTATTATTTTATTATTTATTTTTATGTAGATCATGCAAATGCGCAAGGAAAAAAATTCACATGCAAGTCGTGGGTTGTACTCTTTGGCTAGAGGTCCTTTTGATGGAGTCCAAAGATTCAAAGGGTATGAAATAAATTGTTTTAGATTTCATACTAAACAATTGGAAGTAAATAGAGTGAAGCAAAATAGTGGTATTTTAGTACGAGGAATAATGAATGGTCAAAATATAAATTATAATGGTGCTATGACTGAAATAGTAGAACTTCAATACCTCGAAGGCAAACGAATTATTTTATTTAAATGTGATTGGATGGATGTTGATCACATTGGGAAAGGAGTGAAGATAGATAATCATGGTATTTTTAGTGTTAATACTAACTGAAATCTAGAAATAAATGAACCATTTGTACTTGCATCTCAAGTAGAACAAATTTTTTATGTCAAGGATAATCTTCATCTGAATTGGTCCATTATCTTGAATGGTCATTCTACTTATTTTACGGGTGGTGCTGTCAGTGTAGAAACTTTTCAACAAGATGCTCAAGATTTTCCATGTACATTTGAGGAAGATGAAGACTTTATAAATTGTAGAAGAAATGATATCGATGTTATAGGTACTGATGTTACCTTAGCTGATAATATTATTGAAGACATCAAATCATACCCTGAAACTGATGATGAAGATTTGTTACTATAAATATTTAGTAGTTTTAGATGCATATTTGGTTACACTTGATTAATGTTAATACTTTTTCTTATTTGATTAGCTGAGAATTTCAATACTTCAGCATTTAGCCATGCGATATGGTACTGATTTTAGTTGGGTGAAGTGTCTCAATAGGAAGGTTTTTATGTGAGGTATTCTCATTGATCTAATTCAAGTGAATGAAGTATTTTTTAATACGTTCATTAATTCAAAAAGTTGGAGTAACGAGAGGTAATCGGTTGGCAGATGTATAAGTTGCGCATTTGAAACTTATATTTGCTTAACTTTTATTGGTTGTCCAAGTATAGGAGCAAAACTTTTGCTGATTTTACTGTTTTTGTATTTGTACTTTTTAGTTTTCAAGAGTACTGTGTAAAAAATGAAAAGCTTTTGCTCCATGATAATGGTTCATCCGAGTCACATGAACAATCTCTTACTTAAAAATATTGTTCCTTTTGATTGTGGTAATGAAATATTCACTAAGTCTTTGTTATGTTGTAGATTATTAATCTTCTCATGGCAATGCCGTTAATGGACCGGGCTTTGTTGCTTATTGTCCCAATTATAGCATGTTAAATTTTATGCTTATTTGTTTAATAAAAATCCAGGCATGGACAACTGAAATTTAGTATGAATTTTCAATTCATGTTTTGCCTTATAAAGGGACTACTATCGAGATTTAGTAATACATGTAGCTACTATGACAAATAAATGTAGCTATGATGTCCCAATAATTGCTACGAGTTTTAAAATTGAAGCAAGACTATTCTTTTAACTATAAAATATGTGCAAACAAATATATTGTGGCTAGAATATTACAGTAGCTACAGTGATGTCAAATGCATAGCAAAAAATTAGATTAGCTACAATACTTATTGTAGCTATATAAATTCGTGGCTATATTATTTTGCCATGATATTCCATTGTAGCTATTGACCCCACTATTGCCATTCTTTTTATAACTTGAAGCAAATATGTTCAATATTTCATTTAACATAATTTGTCGTGGCTAAAAGGTTATTATTGCTACAATAGGTCAATCATGTGGCAAAAACTAATAATTAGATACTAAATTTTAGTGTAGCAATAAAGTTGTAGCTATTTATGCAATTATTGCCACGACATAAATTAATTATAGCACAAATGAGGTATTAGCTTTGCCAATTTAATTTTTGTAGCTAAGAAATTTCAGCAATTTGTGAATAGCCACGAAACTCTAATTTTTATGGCTATTATTACGTAATAGCCAGAAAATTTATATTCGTAGCTAAGAATTCGTAGTTGTAGATGCATTATGCTGTAGTGACACTACTCTCCCCAGACCCCCACTAAGTGAGGTTGTTGTTGTTGTTGTTGTTCATGGTTCTATCAAATATTACATCTTATGAGAGAATCTCAAATATTTTTAGAGGCAGGTTTCCGTGAACCCAGTAGTTTTTATATATACTCTGTATATGTATTAAAAAACTCACTAAATATTCATAAATATTTAATTGTGAACGCAGTTACTTATTATGTATTTTCTTAGGGTTTTTCATAGAAAACCATAAACTTTAAATTCTGGATCCGCCTTTATATATTTGTCTCCCTAATTATGGATAAACTAACTAGCACAATACAGAATGAAGTAACACGTATGATATTTGTTGACAATATGCTAGTTGACAAAATACACTTTGGTGTAAACCAAAAGTTTGAACTAAGGAGAAATTCTCAAGTAATACTGGTTTTAGAATAAGTAAAAGTAAGATTGAAGATGTGCATTACGAGTAGTCAACATAAGAAAAGTGACGTAGTAGTGACACTAGACGAGATTGTAGCGCTTAAAAGCAAACAATTTAGATATTTAGTCTCAATGTTTGAAGCAATATTTATGACAAATGAAGATATTGCATATGAAATCAAAATATAATAGTTGCAACTAAGAAATGCTACCGAGTTACATACACAACGAAGAACAGGGAATATTCGTTCCCCATTTTCCCGGCAGCTATGATCCGACGGTCTCCTCCTCATCGTCCTCAGCATTGGACACTAGGAACTTGGCATCAAACTCCTCTCCTTTGACTTGTTCGATCTCCCTTGAAAGATCAAAGCCTTTGACGTGAATCTCCTCGAGAATTTTTCTCCGGGATTTGCATCTCTCGTACTCCCTACTATTGTTTGCACGATCGAGGGTAGATCACAGTAAAATAACAAGTTTTACGGAATTATTATAATACCATCAATGTTATATGAGAGTAAAATATCGAGATGTTAATGTACAGCATTCTAATTTTATCATAATGGCATTCCTTAATTACATGAATAACATGATATATTTAAGATCACATAATTTTAAGAATACTTTTTATATGTTTACATATTTAGCTCATGTATTTTTAAATTGTGTATCAAACACAATCGTATTAAAAAAATAGAGTATTATTTCATCATCTGTCGAAAGTCATAAATTGTGTTGAACCACACTTACCGTTGTTAAGATAAAGGAAGCTTCTGTAGTGAAGTAGAGGCTTTGTATGCTGCCTTCTAGAACGTTCGACGATTACATGTCATATTCTCAAATACGACGATGTTGCGCTGTCAAGGGCGAAGGTCCTTTGACTACAAAGGAAAAAATATATACGGAGCGTTCTGAAAGAGCCAATTTAACTTTGCTGACGTAAAAGTTCAATTCAGTGAACTTCCTCAGTATTACGTGGCTCACCAACTCAGATGGTGCCACACGTGGCATACATTCTGGCTAACCTCGTATGACGTTACTGATTCAGCTCGCACAGCCAACCAAAACAAATGGTGTATATCTAAGGAGTCCGGAGCCGAAATAATCACTTTTTGGACTTAAAGTGCTTTTCTAGTGTTAAAAAAAAAATATATTTTTAGCTTTCGCAGCAAAATTACTGCAAAAAGCTAATTAAAAAAATTAATAGAATTCGCAGTAATTTACTACGAATTGGTCTTTATATTTTTTTTATATTAATCACCTGTCCAGTCCCAAAAAAAGATATATTTTGCAGTAAATTACTACGAGATGTACAATTCGCTGTAATTTACTGCAAAATGTACCTTTTTTTGGCCCGGGTTAATTATTTTAACTGACACAACAGCAATAATTCAAAATTATAAAATGCAGTATTTTACTGCGAATTCATTTGAAAAATCCTTTACCCCGACCTTGGAGTTGCCTTATTTATAGGCGTTTGATCTTCAAGAACATTCATTCAATAAATTTCTCTCTTCTTCTTATCAATCATTCTTATAATGTCTGAAGTGTAAAAAATAAGGGTTTCTCTTTATTGGGGTGGTGAGCTTGTGCTGGAGAATAACTCTGTGAGGTATAGTTCACCTCCACAGTGTCACGTTAAATTGCCACTTAATATGGAGTATGATACATTGGTATCATTGTTACGTAAAAAATGAGTGAGAGGAGGCGTTCGATTAACTTTAAAGTAACTAGTAAATTTCCGTATTCAGTGACTCCGCAGGGGTTTGCTTATTATACGGAGTTTAACATCGATGATGATAATACTTTTAGAGATTTTTTGCGGATTCTGGAGGAATACAGAAAATTTATTGTAATAAAATTATTGAAAATGTACATTAAGGTGAAAGAGGGTGTGCGTAGCATGGATAGCCCCCATTCATCGGGTGGTTATTCTGGAGCAATTTTTACCGGACAGATTTGTGAATTTATCAACGAATGAGCAAACACAAAAATAATTTATCGACTTTATATAATCAACAAGAGGACTGGTAAACTTCACTTTTGCTATGGTTTTGCGCTGATTATTTTACATTTGAATTTGATTTGTTTTAACTGTCATATTTTTCATAGGGCGTACCGTCCGGATATGAATTTTACGAGTTATGAGCCGACCCTTAGTTGAAATATTCCTAGTTGTGGAGTATTGGATCATACTGGTCCATCCGGGAGTCATCACCAACAAGAATTGTCAAGACAATACGACTTGTAAGTAAAGTGGTATAGATGTATCTACAATATTTTTCCGGAGTATTAGTTAACTTATCTTGTTGTTCTTTTTGTGCAGTGAAAACCAGCTTCTTGAAGCTCCTGACCTCACACAGCTTCCCATACAGTACGTATTCACTCATGATTTGGCTGATGCACAAAGTCAGGAAGATGATAGTTACTACGACAATAATGCGGATGAGTCTGCGGATGACACACCCTTCCCTTTTGAAGTTGGTGATGAGGAGGAGGAAGTGAATGTTGAACCTGAAACGGCGAGGGGGAATGTTCCTCCACCTCATGTGCGACCAAGAGTGTACGAGTCCCACGTGCCATTTCATGAGCGGAATATCCCCTACCTTGATAATTTTCCAAGCATGCCGAATATGGATGCACTCACAAGAGAAGGTGATGAATTTCGATCACAAATGTGGGATGAGTCCAGGCCATCTGTTTTGACTAAGGGCATGTATTTCCCCGATAAAGCTCGCCTAATTAGGGCTGTAAAAATCTACAACATAAAAGAGTGACGTGAGATGGCTGTAGTTGAGTCAACTACGGATAAATGGAAGGCTGTATGCCGTAGATTTTTTATGGGTTGTCACTGGATGTTGCGTGCCACCAAGAATAAATCAGGTTTGTGGAAAGTGGGTAAATTTATTAGCGAGCACAGATGTGAAATGGACACATACAATGAGAATCACTTCAACTTGGATGTCGACTTGATTTCTCTTGTCCTGATTCCATATTTCGAAGTGTCCATTAGGTTCTAAATTAAAGAGTGTATCACAGCCGTCCATAAGGAGTATGGTTGTACTCTAACTAAAAGAAACGCATATCTCGGTCGCAAACGTGCCTTTGAACTTATTTATGGCGACTGGGATAAGTCTTTTTCAAATCTGCCTAGGTACATGGCCGTATTGCAACACTTTAACCCCGGCACTGTTGTTGAATAGAGGCGTGAGCGGAGTCCGTACAGACCCGAATATTTTTTCAACTATGTGTTTTGGTCATTTAAATCGGCAATTAATGGTTGTGTGCATTATCGTCCTGTTATTTTCATAGACGATACCCATGTCTATGGAAAATATGATATTAAGCTTTTGATTGCAGTTGCTGGAGATGCTAACGGGCAAATATATCCATTAGCCTTTGCCATATGTGCCAACAAAAGCGAAGAGACATGGACCCATTTTTTGAACCACTTGAAGGAGCATGATGTCAAACAGCGTTCAGGTATTTGTCTAATATCTTATCGGCATGGTGGTATTTTAAGTTCTGTGCGTCACTTTCTTGCATGGTAGGAACCATATGCATACCACTGTTACTGTGTGCGGCACCTGAAGGCCAATTTTTAGAAGAAATTTTCTGACAAGACCTTGCATGACTTAATGTGGATGGCTGCAACTGAGCACCAGCAATGCAAATTCAATCGACGCATGGAAGAGATCCGGCAGATAGAACCAAGAGCCTACACGTGGTTGTTGGGCATGAGCTTCACATGAGGACATTGTATGCTGATGGCGGCAGACGATGGGGAGCATTGACTACAAACGTGTCGGAGTCATTCAACGGCTTGTTGAAATCTGCCCATGGACTGCCTGTCACTGCCATGGTTCGCATGACATTCAAATAGAGCGCAGAGAGGTTTGTTGAAAGGCATGCAGCCGCCTGAGCATTGATGGAGCGGGGTGTTGAACTTATGCCAATACCCATGAGAATATTTGAAAGTTCGAGGAGGCGAGCACAGTGGCATTCATTTCTTCAGTACGATCACGAACGGGGCATATTTGAAATTAAGGCATCCATCAGCGGACACCATGGGAATAATCTATATACAGTGAATGAAAATAGAAGGTTGTGTTCGTGTGGAAAATAGACTGTCTACCACATGTCGTGCGCACATGCGTTGAAGTGCTTCCAACAAGTTGGATATGGGGCAACAAACTATATTGATAGGCAATACATTGTTGCTACATATGTAGACACATCTAGTGGAAAGTTGCAGCCGATAGGTGATGAGCGTTATTGGCCGCCGGAACCTTTTAAGATGGTATGTAACAAGGACTATTTGCGCAAATTTCAAGTCAAAAAGAGAACACGCATATGAAACCAAATGGATGTTGGTGACACAGTTTACGCGCGTAAAAGTGGCATATGCTCGCAAACAGGACACGACCGTCGTAAATGTCCTTCAGCCAGTGTCTGATGAGGTCGTAATCCCGGTGCAAGTTTGTCTAGCGTACCCAACTATCCTGGAAACCCCTAGTATTTCATTTTGAGTTCTTTTGCTTTTTATTCAAGTTTGTACTTGCGTAAGTTTCAATTTCATGAAATAAAAGAATATTCCAAATTTCATCTTATTTTTTAACATTATATTTTGATATGGTTGTTCCAAATTTTGATATTTTGTATCTTTATATTTATCGTGTTTGTGTTTGTATTTCCCCTTTTTCCAATAAAAATATTATTTTTGTTATAGGTTGTCAATGTTAATGTTTGTGCTGTGCTATTTAAGCGCAATTAAAATAAAGTTGTTGCTCTCATATAATTATTAATAGTATGTACATAATGCACTATTTACATAAATTACAAAAAAAAAAAATCAATACGTCCCGCATCCAGTGTGCTTCAGTGTCATCGTTGGCCTGAGTCGCATCCCCCATCAGTCGGGTACACTATCTGGATCATCGTCATCTAGCCGCCTCTTTATCGGAGGATCTGCAGTCGCATCGACTGTGCAACTGGCAGAATCAGAAGAATAGACCGTAGGGCCGTCGACATCCTACAAAACAACTAATAAATTAGCATATGAAGATAATATTAGTTTGAAATATGTGTTAAGTAATAAATTATTTACTCACCGTGGTCTCCTCGGCCTCCTGGGTATATGCATCTGTGATGTGCTCATCACCTACTGTACTTGCCTCGAAGATGGGCTGGGACGAAGACTTCATAAGAAAATTAAAAATTAATGATTGATGCAATATTAAGGAAAAGAAAACAAATTAAAATTCTAAAGTAATAAACACATATCGTCGTCTATGATAGATGCACTGAACCGCCAGGGATGGGGGATAACTCAACATGCGCCCGCCATCCACGTCACTTATCGGGCGATCGTCAGCTGCGAAAGATGGGCATGCGAAGTACTGATTACGTCCGTGTCAAATGTACCCATGATCAACAACGCTCCTGACAGGGTGACCTGCGATACTGGCAAAGATAGCTGAAGGCTAAACGAAGGCATGCTACTAGAAGGCTCGTCTGCATGAGGCATACAATCCTGCTGATCATCTCCAAGCCCCTCAAGCCCAAGGGCCTCGGCATGGACCTCTCGTGGTGGGTCGACAGGTACCTCATCGCCACCTTGCTGACCACCTCCCCGTCGTCTCCTGCGACCCCGTCTGGCACCCCTAGCTCGTGGGGCACCCCTCCCTCGTGGGGACCCCTCCCTCGTGGGACCAGCCTACCCCGCTGGTACACCTCTGGCGCTGCATACTGCGCCTCGTGGTGCATCCTCTCGGCATCTCTTGCCTGCAAAAGTGTCAGCCGAGCCATCTGTTCTACCTGCCAGCCAAAGTCAACCAACTCTTGGATGTCGGTACGCTGCTGCATCTGCTGCCCCAACTGGTAGAAACGATGATGACAATTAGCTGTGAAACATTAAAAGTAGTAATTAAATAATGTTATATACATATTATAACCTATTAAAAATCTAGAAAAACATACCAATGCCTCGTGCCTCCCGGCGTACGGTCTGTAATGCTCGCCAAGCACATGCACAGGGTTCCCGATCATCAGACGGGTGTGACGGGAATACCACATAGGATATAGCTGAATAGTTCCCTCCTGGTAAATCGTAGGTGGTGGTGGAATACGCTCAGCACTATCATCCCAAGGGACTAGTTGCTGTTGTAGCCATGCCGCATACTGCTCATCCATGTTGACACGGTCGTCGCGTTGATAGTGAGTGGCAATCCACACAGGCTCCATCGGTATAGTTTGCGGTCGGCCAAACTGTCGAAGGACATGCTCCGTGGCATGATACTCAACGTAATTCCAGAATATCAATGGAGCGGATGTGCTCCAAATAAGCCGGTCAACTGAGTAACGAGGTGGCAGTTCAGCAAGCAAGTCGTCATTGTATGGCGTCCAGATGAACTGTCAAATATTAACACAAATGTTACTATGCAAATACAACTCAGTTCGTATAAAACTTATGTAGGTACATATTTACCTGTCCGTCCACCAACATATCTAAGACATTCCTGAGGAGGGCGAGATTATGGTGAGCCTCCGTACCTCTATATAGCCAATGCCGCAAAATCAATCAGATAGCTAGAGGAAGAAATGGATAATGTTGATCGGGCAGAAGTGCTGGTGTAGTTGGCTGCAACGGAAGGATCCGATGCCAAGCCCAAACCTAATATAAAATGTTGATGGAATATTAATGTGTCATTTAGCGATATTGAATTTGAAAGTAAAGAACAAAATATTCAAAAAATTTGGTCACCTGTAAGAGGGGGAGAAAACCGCATATATCAACTGTTGGACCCATGCTCGCCCGGCACATGCTCCAGTATAGGTACACAAGCACAGTAGCACCCCAGCTGTACTGGGATACCTGACCCAACTCTACTATATGGTGTATGAAACACATGCTCACTTTACTTCCCGAAGTGTCCGGGAACAATACACACCCGAAGAGCAATAGCAACACACAACGTGTGTATCACGCTATCCAGAGATCCTCCGTCTGCTGGGTAATATCGGGGTGCAAATCCTCCATATGATCTCTGATGGCTGATAAAGAAACGCGAACACCCCCTGCCGACCCGCAGGTCTAAGTCGAGTCCACTGCCCCATCAGCTCCGCCATCTGTGCACATGATGTTCCTCTAATGTAGGGGCAGTATCAATGCGCGTCCGTCTATACGCAGTCCGTAAAGAACCTAAACATCCTGTAAGGTGATAATAGCCTCTTCTGTGGGCAAATAAAATGTATGTGTCTCCGGTCGCCATCGCTCTACCAATGCCGTGATGAGCGACCAATCTAGCTGAATCTGCCCAAGCTCAAAAATGGGATATAATCCCGTATCCTGAAGGAAGTGTACTACATGCTGATGCAACGGATGGCCAGCAATAAAGTCCCAAAGATTGTCAGGTCTCCTAGGCCAGAGAGCCTGCTCTGACAGCTGTGCCTCCCACACATAGGAGGACCTATAGTCACCCTATAGCACTAATAGCTGGTCCTCCACATGTCCGGGATGCACAGGCGGAGGAAATGCCATGACGTCTAATATAATGTAAACAAAATTAATTGGTTGTGTTAGTTTAATTAATTAAATAATTAGATATGATTAAATTAAAACTAGGATTACTAATGGAATTATTATTGAGTTATCACGTTGCTTTGAATAGGTTCAAAACCATGTGGAAAAAAGCTATTTCTTCCCCGAAGAATGTGAATCTAAATCGTAGTAAAATACTACGTATTGTTGAGTTGTCACGTCGTTTTGAAAAGGTTCAAAGCCATGTGGAAAAAGCTGTTTTTTCCCAGAAGAATGTGCATCTAAATCGTAGTAAAATACTACGTATTGTTGAGTTTTCACGTCGTTTTGAAAGGGTTCAAAGACATGTGGAAAAAGCTATTTTTCCCCGAAGAATGTGCATCTAAATCGTAGTAAAATAATACGTATTATTGAGTTTTCACGTCGTTTTGAAAAGGTTCAAAGACATGTGGAAAAAGCTATTTTTTCCGAAGAATGTGCATCTAAATCATAAATACTACATATTGTTGAACATTATGTTGTTTCTCCTATAAATAATGGGTGCATTGTAGTTATTTTGTGTGCTCAAAATTTTTCCCAAAAATTTTTCCTTAAATGCCTCAACTTGGTCGTCCACCAATTTGCTTCTATGGAAAACCATGCATGACGGGTTGTATGTGGGAAGCGGCTGACGCTGGATGCCGTTTCTGGTGCTGTATGAACACATTGCACAAGCAACCCGACGAACCTACTTGTGAATTTGATGAATGGGCTGAGGAACCATGTTTTCAGGAAAGCTACAGGAAGAGATTACAGGATCTTCGTGGTATGTGGTTATTCTAGGTGATACTGCAAAATGATGGAGATAGAATTATTACAGTAATGAGGGAGAAAGTGAAGGAGTTGGAAGATAAAAATTGGAGAACGGAATGGAATTGTCAAGCATACAAGGAACGTAGCGAAAAATATGAACGGGAACTTGCGGAGGTGAAGGCGAGAGTGAAAGAGTTAGAAAAAGAAAAAGAACAAATGGAAGAATGATTTAAGTGGTTGGAGCGAAGAATAAATGGTATCTAGAACTTAACATTGGCGTGTATGTGTTAAGTGTCATTTTCATATTGCATGTATTTTTATTATGTTAGCATGTTATGTTTTTCCTTGTGGTGTAGTCATCCAATGTACCCAACTATCAAGGATACCCCTATAATTTGTTTGTTTTTGTTTTTTGTAATTCATGAAGGTACTTGTGTGTATTTCACTTTATATGAAATACAATAAATTTTCGCAATACTGTTACATCTTCTTTTTATTTGTAGTGTTTGTGTTTTTGTCAACCCGTTTAAATAAAAATGTTCTTCTACTATTCACCTTAAAATATTATTCTTCTCAATTTTAATATTTTTAGAATTTTTTTAACTTAAATATTTAAATTATAAATTTTTGAATTTGAGTGAATAATTATGTAAGGGTTCCAGGCTTGATTTTTTATGTCTGGTACACCGAGTTATCCTTAAAATATTATTCTTCTCAATTTCAATATTTTTAGAATTTTCTTGCCTTAAATATTTAAATTATAAATTTTTTAATTGGAGTGAATAATTATGTAAGAGTTTTAGGCTTGATTTTTTATGCTGGGTACCACCGAGTTATCCTTAAAATATTATTCTTCTCAAATTCAATATTTTTAGAATTTTCTTACCTTAAATATTTAAATTATAAATTTTTGAATTGGAGTAAATAATTATGTAAGGGTTCCAGGCTTGATTTATTATGCCGGGTACCACCGAGTTATCCTTAAAATATTATTCTTCTCAATTTCAATATTTTTAGAATTTTCATACCTTAAATATTTAAATTATAAAGTTTTGTATTGGAGTAAATAATTATGTAAAGGTTCCAAGCTTAATTTTTGATGTCAGGTACCACAGAGTTATCCTTACTACGCTAAAAGGTACTAAATTTTACTACGCTACAAGGATCTATATTTAACTATGGTACAAGGCACTAAATTTTACTACGCAAAAAGGCTATATATTACTACGCTAAAAGAAACTATATTTTACTACACTACAAGGCTCTACAATATGAACATAAAATAAATAACACAAACAATTTAGTACCATTTTTTGTTCACAAATATAACATAAATTTGGGTATCACATAAATCAATTCGGGTATATTAAAGAACACAAACTTAATATAAATTAACATGTAAACATACCAAGCAACACGAATATACATGAATATACGAGTTTTGCCATAAACCAAATAGAAATACCTCGATGTAATCTTTTTTGAATTCAAAATTTTCTATCCGAAACACGGAATCGCTTCTTTTGGTATGTGGGACCTACAATCCGCGTTCTATGTGGGACGGGTGGGCCAAATTTCTTTTTTTTTTAATAAAGGAGCCGGGGGGACCAGGGCAATGGGATTTTAAAAATGGAGGTTCAATATGTTTGTCGTTGAGGAAGACGACCATGCGGTATTTAAAATAGCATTTCGCAGTAATTTTGCTGTAAATAGGGAAATTCGCAGTAAATTACTGTGAAATGCTCTGTTAAATACAGTCTGGGTCCAGCTTTCAACCAAGTCGCAGTATTTTAATGCGAATTGCAATTTGAAAAATTAACTTTTTAATATTTCGCAGTATTTTACTGTGATTGACTTAACGGCAAAATTTCCATTAATCTAATTTGCAGTAAAATACTGCGAAATAGTTAGAAAAGTAACCTTTTTTTATCAGCAAAAACGTGTGTTGATTCCATTTTGTCATCAAAAAAGTTTTGGATTCTATATCTAAGAGTCCGAAACCGAAATGATAACTTTTTGGACTTAAAGTGATTTTTTAATATTAAAAAAAGTTAAATTTCTACCTATTTCGCAGTAAATTACTGCGAATTAGGTTAACAGAAAAAAAAAATTCTTTAACCTAATTCGCAGTAATTTACTGCGAATTGATTAATTTTGTTTTTAAAATACAATTCGCGGTAATTTACTGTGAATTTCTGTTAAACGAGGCATCTATTTTTCGCAGTAAATTACTGCGATTTAGGCTAATTCGCAGTAATTTACTACGAAATAGCAATTTAAATGTAGCAGTCGTCTTCCTCATTCAACGAGTCCATCATTTTTATAATCAAAAATCTTTCTGGTTTGCCCCCCCTCCCCCCCCCCAAACCCCACATCGTTATATAAAGAAAATTGGCCCCACCTGGACTAAATAACAAGGAGTGTAGGTCCCACACACTGTTGGCTGATTTCGATTGCGTATTTTGGGTTCAAAATTTCGAATTTCAAAAATTTACGTCGAGGTATTTCTATTTGCTTTATGGAGAAACTCATATTTTTATGCATATTAGTATTGTTTAGTAGTTTACATGTGAATTTATGTTATCTTTGTGTTCTTTAATATACCTGAATTGATTTATTTGATACTCGAATTTATGTATTATAATTGATATATTAACCTGAAAGCATGTTATTTTTTGTTATAAATATAGAGCCTTGTAGTGTAGTAAAATATAGTAACTTTTAGCATAGCAAAATATAGTGACTTGTAGCGTAGTAAAATATAGCCTTTTAGCGAAATAAAATATAGGCTTTTAGCGTAGTAAAAATGTAGTGCTTTTTAGAGCCTTGTAGCATAGTAAAATATAGAGCCTTGTAGCGTAGTAAGGATAACTCGGTGCTTCGGTGCCTATAAAATGAAGCTTTGAACCCATTCATAATTATTCTCTGCAAATTAGAAATTTATAATTATCTAAGAAAATCATAAAAATATTGAAATTGAGAATTATAATAGTTAACGGTAACTCGGTGCTACCGGGCCAAAAATATAAAATCCGAACCCATACATAATTATTATTTCCAATTGAAAAAAATAAAGTCTGGAACTCATATATAATTATTCTCTCCAATAATAATTATAATTTTTAATTTAAATCTGTAAGGTAAGAAATCTAAAAATGTTGAATCCATACATAATTAGATGGTACCGGACTGTTTAAATCAAGTCAGGAGCACCTAGATGACTATTTTCTCCAATATTAATCATAGTTAATTCTTTAATTTATTAAAGTAAAGTAACACAACTAATTATTTTTTTGAACATATTTTAATTGCGTTTGAACAGCAATTTTACTTATATAGTAAATCACAACCACAAACATTGACAACCAAAAATAAAAACAAACAGTAGAACTAACGAAATAAGTTGACAAAGGAAACATGAAGATTGACTAACGAAAACACTTAACATGTCATTCTTTAGGAACGACCGGGTAGTATTCTCTCCTTCATCAAAAACAACTTCTTTTTTATCTTCTTTTTCTCTTTTCCCACCTACTCTATTCTCGCCTTCAATTCTTCAATTTCTTGCTTGGATTGGCGCGCTCTATCCCATTGCCCCGTACACACTCCACGAAGATAGTATAACTTATCTCCGTAGTATTCTTGGTCACATGGTTTATCAATCCATACCTTTAAGTTGCATATAGGTACGTCGAGCAGCCTATAAAACTTGTTCAAACAACCCCAATAGCGTCGGCCAGCTTCTTCCCAATCACTATACATCATGGTCTTAACTCCACATTCGCAATTCGGGGCACGAATGGGGCGTTGAGACATTTCTTGCAGAAAACTTTTGGTATATTGAATTTCTCGATGATAGGTTATTATTAAATATTGAAAATAACTTGAATGAGATTTTTATTTATAAGGAATAAGTCTCAACAATACGTAGTATTATACTACGAATTTCGTGCACATTTTTCGGGAAAAAATAGCTTTTTTGTACATGGGTTTGGACCTTTCAAACTGATATGACAACTCAACAATACGTAGTATTATACTACGAATTTCGTGCACATTTTTCGGGGGAAAATAGCTTTTTTCTACATGGGTTTGAACCTTTTCAAAATGACATGACAACTAAACAATACTACAATACATAGTATTATACTACGAATTCCGTGCACATTTTTCGGGAAAAATAGTTCTTTTTGCTACATGGGTTTGAACCTTTTCAAAATGACATGACAACTCAACAATACGTAGTATTATACTACAAAGCCCATGCATATTTTTCGGCGGAAAAACATCTTTTTTCTACATGGGTTTGAACCTTTTCAAAATGACATGACAACTCAACAATACGTAGTATTATACTACGAATTCAATGCACATTTTTCGGGGAAAATAGCTTTTTTCTACATGGGTTTGAACCTTTTCAAAATGACATGACAAGTCAACAATACGTAGTATTATACTACGAATTCCATGCATATTTTTTGGGGAAAATTGCTTTTTCCTACATGGGTTTGAACCTTTTCAAAATGACATGGCAACTCAACAATACGTAGTATTACAACCCCAATAGCAGCGTCCGGCTTCTTCCTAGTCATCATACATCATGCTCTTAGTCCCACATTCGTAATTTGGAGTTCTTTGAGACATTTCTTCAGTTACGTCTTGATTTATGGAAAAGCAAGATTAAAGGCTGTTGTTAAGTGTTAAAAATAACAAGAATCTGTTAACACTAGTGTTCTTTGAAAACAATAATAAGGTGATTAGTAGAACAATATTTTTATTTCAACGGGTTAATCAAAATACAAACATAAACACCCAAATAGTAGAACTAGTACAAACACTAAAAAGGGCAAACACAAAGAGCAAACTACTACGCTTATCAGGTAAAAGCTACTGCCTAATCAAGATCCGCTTCCGACAACATTCTCCAACCACTCGAGTTGGTCTTCCAGCCCCCTTTTATGTTCTTGTACCTCATTCAATTTGGCTTTCGACGCCTCAATTTGTTTGTTGGTTTCGCACTCTCTTTTAGATTCCCTAGTACACCTACAATGAAGTTTATAAATTTCTTCTTTGTAGAACTCGATTCTACACTCTTCATCAAACCATACATCAAATTCACACGTAGGCTTTCCTGGTTGCTCGTCATGCTTGTTCTTACAACCCCAGTAGAGGCGTCCACCTTCTGGCCATCATTCGTACAAGCGTCATGGTTCTCCACAGTAGCACCTTGGGACATAAACAGGTTGTGCAGACATTTCATAAAGAGAAATTTTACTTATTGTTAATTGCAAAAAACAAGTAGCGTGCAACTGTTATTTATAGTCAACATTTCATACAATACGCAGTAATATACTGCGAATTAGTTTAAAATAACCTTTTACCGTATTAAAATATTAAGCCTTTTATCGTAGTAAAAGTCAAGCCTGGAACCATAATTCCATTATTAATCCTGATTTTTAATTTAATTAAATTTAATTATTTAATTTATTAAACTAACACAACCAATTAATTTTATTTAAATTATATTAGACGTCATGGCCTTTCCTCTTCCTGCGCATCCGGGACCTGTGGAGGATCAGCTATTAGTGCTACAGGGTGACCATAGGTCCTCCCATATGTGGGAGGGACAACTATCAGAGCAGGCTCTCCGGCCTAGGAAACCTGATGATCTTTGGGAGTTTATTGTCGGCCATCCTTTGCACGAGCGTGTAGTACACATCCTTCAGGATACAGGATTATATCCCATTTTTGAGCTAGGGCGGATGCAGCTAGAGTGGTCGCTCATCACGGCCTTGATAGAGCGGTGGCGACCGGAGATGCATACATTTCATTTGCCCACAGGTGAGGCTACTATCACCTTAGAGGATGTCCAGGTCTTATACGGACTGCGTATAGACGGACGCACCTTGACATTCCCCATTACATTAGAGAAGCGTCACGTGCACAGTTGGCGGAGCTGATGGGGCAGTGGACTGGACTTAGAACTGAGGGTCAGCAGAGGGGCGTTCGCATTGCTTTATCAGCCATCAGAGATCATATGGCGGATTTTTACCCGATACTACCCACCAAACGGAGGATCTCTGGATAGCCCGGTACACCTATTGTGTGTTGCTCTTGCTCTTCGGGTGTGTATTGTTCCCGGATACTTCGGGAAGTAAAGTGAGCATGCACTTCATTCATCATATAGTAGAGTTGGGTCAGGTATCCCAGTACAGCTGGGGTGCTAGTGTGCTTGCGTACCTATATAGGAGCATGTGCCGGGAAAGCATGGGTCCAGCGGTTGATATATGCAGTTTTCTCCCCCTCTTACAGGTGACCAAATTTCCGAATATTTTGTTCTTTACTTCAAATTTGATATCGCTAAATGACAGATAAATATTACATCAACATTTTATATTAGGTTTGGGCCTGGTAGCGGATCATGTCGTTGCAGCCACCTACACTAGCACTTCTTCCCGGTCAGCATTATCCATTTCTCCCTCTAGCTATTAGATGGATTGCGCGGCGTTGGGTATACCGTGGGACTGAGGCTCACCATAATCTCCCCCTCCTCATGGATGTCATAGATATGTTGGTGGACGGACAGGTAAATATGTACCTACAATTGCTTTTTCCGAACTGAGTTGCGTTTGCGTATTAACATTTATGTTATTATTTGGCAATTCATCTGGATGCCATACCGTGATGAGTTGCTTGCTGAGCTGCTAGCTTGTTTCTCAGTCGACCAGCTTATCTCGAGCACCTTCACCCCGATAATATTCTGGGATTGCGTTGAGTATCATGCCACGGAGCGTCCTTCGACAGTTTTCCCGGCCCCAGACTATACCGAGGGAGCCTATATGGGTTGTCACTCACTATAAGCGCGGCGATTGTGGCAACATGGATGGGCAGTATGCGGAGTGGCTACAACAACAGCTAATCGGTTGGGATGAGAGAGCTAAGCGTATTCCGCCACCACCTACGATTTTCCAGGAGGGAACTATTCATTTGTATCCTGAGTGGTACCGCCGTCACACCCAACTGATGATCGGGAACCCTGTGCATGTACTTTACGGTCGTTACAGACCGTACGCCGGGAGGCACGAGCCACTGGTATGTTTTTCCAGCTTGTTAATATGTTATAATATCGATATAGCATAATTTAATTACTACTTTAAATGTTTCACAGGCTATTGGTCATCATCGTTTCTACCAGTTGGGACAGCAGATGCAGCAGCGTACCGACATTCCTGAATTGGTTGACTTTGGCCGGCAGGTAGAACAGATGGCTCGGCTGAAACTGTTGCAGGAGAGAGTTGCTGAGAGGATAGACCACGAGCCTCAGAATGCAGCTCTAGAGGCATACCAGTGGGGTAGGTCGGTCCCACGAGGATGGGGTGCCCCACGAGGGAGGAGTACCCCACGAGCTAGAGGTGCCAGACGGGGTCGTGGGAGACGACGGGGAGGTGGTCAGCAAGGTGGCGGTAAGGTACCTTTCTACCCACCTGGAGAGGTCCATGACTAGGCCCTTGGGCTTGAGGGGCTTGGAGATGATCAATAGGGTTATACACCTCATGCAGACGAGCCTTCTAGTAGCATGCCTTTGTTTATCCTTCAGTTATCTTTGCCAGTATCTCAGGTCACCCCGTCAGGAGCGTTGTCGATCATGGGTGCATTTGACATGGATGTAGATCAGTACTTCGCATGCCCATCTTCCGCATCTGATGATCGCCCGATCCGTGATGTGGATGGTGGGCGCAGGTTGAGTTATCCCCCATCCCCGGCGGTTCAGGTGCATCTATCACAGGCGACTGTATGTTTTTATTATTTTAGAATTTCAATTTTATTTATTTTCCTTAATAGGTCATCGATGATTAGTTTTTAATTTTCTAATGAAGTCTTCATCCCAGCCCATCTTCGAGGCAAGTACACTAGGTGATGAGCACATCACGGATGCATATACCGAGGAGGCCAAGGAGACCACGGTGAGTAAATAATTTATTACGTAACACATATATCAAACTAATATTATTTTAATATGCTAATTTATTAGTTGTTTTGTAGGATGTTGATGGCCCTACGGTCTATTCTTCTGATACTGCCACTTGCATAGTCGATGCGGCTGCACATCCTTCGATAAAGAGGCGGCTAGATGACGATGATCCAGATAGTGTACCCGACTGACGGGGGATGCGACAAAGGCCAACAGCGACACTAAGAGGCATTGATTTTTTTTTGTTTGTAATTTATGTAAATAGTGCATTATATAAATACTGTTAATAATTATATGAGAGAAACAACTTTATTTTAATTGCGCTTGAACAGCAATTTTTCAGGAAGACATTAAAACACAATAATACATATTATTTAACTGCGAATTACATATTTAGATTTTTCACATACTTTTGAAACACAGACAAGTTTAATATTGGAACAACCATATCAAAATATAACGTTAAAATTGTTAGAATATACGATTAATGCTAGAGGGGGGGTGAATAGCGTTTAAATAAAATACTATGTAAATTTACGGAATTTAAACTTGCAAGAATAAAGTGAATGCGGAAATAAAAATAGCAAGGAGAGAGCAAACCAATTTTATCCTGGTTCACCACAACGTGTGGTTAGTCTGTTGGAAACACATTCTCAAGGCATTATACTAAACGTGTGTTCATATTTGTAGGTTTTGATGAATGACAAACTGTGCGCAAATTGACATATGACGAGGTCCAAGCACAAGCGCAAAATTGATATATAACGAGATTCAAGCACAAGACAAAGATCGAGATTAAGTTTTATATGAGTCGGTATTTAATTGTGATCTTGATCCGACAACTTAGACTCAAGACTTGGCTTCTCTCGTAAAAATATTTTTTAACAAATCATGCATATTTAATTTAGAGCAAAATGATTTTAAATAATGCATATTTACTTTAGTCAAAATGTTTTTTAAACATGCCTCTAAAATCTGGACTAAGATAATCGATTATGTACATACGATAATCGATTATGTTTAAGTCAGCTGCTTGACAATCGATTGTGAACTTATGACAATCGATTGTGTTAAGGCAGTGAGCATCAGATTTTTCAAATTTGCATGACAATCGATTGTGAACCTTATGACAATCGATTGTGATGAGGCAGTGTCCATCAAAGTTTTTCAAAGCTCAAAATAATCGATTGTGAAGCTCATGACAATCGATTGTGAAGAGACAGTGTCCATCAGACTTTTCAAAGTCACAAAATAATCGATTGTGAACTTATGACAATCGATTGTGTTGAGGCAGTGTCTTCCAGACTTTTTCAAAGTTATTAAATAATCGATTGTGAACCTATAACAATCGATTGTCAAGAGGCAGTGTCTAAATTGATTTTTCAAGACTGATATATAATCGATTGTTAACTTAATATAATCGATTGTATAACTGACTGTTGCCAAAATGTTTTCAAATACCGTCAGGTAATCGATTATTGATTTCCTATAATCGATTTTTTTAATTAAAATCTGGAAAGGATTTTTTGAACGTTGCTGAGTAATCGATTATTGATTTCCTATAATCGATTGTTTTAATTAAAATCTGGAAAGGATTTTTGAACGTTGCTGAGTAATCGATTGTAGATTTCTGACAATCGATTGTTTTACGTAAAATCTGGAAATGATTTTTTGAACGTTGCCAGTAATCGATTATTGATCTTAGATAATCGATTTTTATGCGTAAAATCTGGGATTGATTTTTGAAACGATTGGCAAACAATCGATTGTGGCATTTTGACAATCGATTGTCACTGAGTAAAATCAGCAATTCTTAATTGGCAATTAGGCAACGGTAATACAAAGTTTTTCAACTATAAATACAGATTCAATTCAGTCTTTTAAGCACAACAATACACAACAACTGATTATACAATTGCTAAAGCTTGCATACTTTATTGCTTATCATTTTATATTCATTTCATAAGCTTTTGAGAGCCAAATTCTTATCGAAAGTTGTTGCGATCTTGAGCGTATTCTTATTACTCATATCTACTCTTAAAGGAGTGTCTTGTTTGAGTGCTAAGTGCTTTTGTACACTTGAAGGCAATTGTTAGTCCCTTGTGTTGTAAGAAGGAACTTGTGTTTCCTTGGTTGAAGTCTTGGACTGTTGTATCTCCGAGCAAAGGTTGTTGAGGCTTGTGTCCTCAAGTTGTAACGGTTTGTTGAGCACCCGTAAGCTTAACAAGTTAGTGGAAATCTCGAGAGAGTCTCTCGGGGACTGGACTAGCCACGGGTTGTGGTGAACCAGGATACATCGGTGCGTTTGTTCTAATTTATTTACTTATCGCACTTATTTATTTCCTGCAATTTTTAAATTTTGCAAGTTTACGCTAATTTTTATTATAACGCTATTCACCCCCCCCCCCTAGTGTTAAGCGTATTATCTAACAATTGGTATCAGAGCCCAACTCTCTGGAGACTTAACCGTTTGAGAGAAACATCCATGGCTTCTACTCGTGATTCTTTTGCAGGAATAGGTGAAGGACAATGCTCCACCCGACCACCGCTATTCGATGGTACAAATTATGCATACTGGAAGGAGAGAATGAGAATATTTGTACAATCAAATAGTTTTCATCTTTGGAAGGTCATAATGAATGGAGAACAAATTCCAACCAAGAAGGTTGAAAATGAATGGGTCCCAAAGTCCGAAGATGAATACGATGCGGATGATATCAGAAAGGTGCAAAATAATGCTATAGCTATTAATTTATTATATTGTGCTGTAAATGCTGATGATTACAGGAAGATATCGTGTTGCACAACGGCAAAGCAAATGTGGGACAAGCTGGAAATTACGTACGAAGGTACGGACCAGGTAAGGGAAGCAAAAATTGATTTCCTAACCCATGCATATGAATTGTTTCACATGAAGGAAGGCGAAAAGGTCAATGAGATGTTTGAACGATTTTCAAAAATCGTAAATGATTTACATGCTCTTAAGAAGACCTTCACGGATAAGGAACTTGTCCGAAAAATTCTCCGAAGTCTCACTCCGGAATGGCGATCCAAGGCCGACGCGATTCAAGAATCCATTGGCATTTCAAATGTCACCATCGACGCATTAAGAGGTAATCTTAAAACTTATGAATCTACTATACTTAACCCTCTTGTTGATGATCAAAGGAAGCAAAGAATCGCTCTCAAGGCAAGCACAAGCCAACCTCAAAATGATGAGGAAGGAGACAACAAGTTCGGACTCGTTATCAAGAGATTTCAAAAGTTCATGCGAAAAGAGTATAACGAAAGGGCAAAAAGCAAGGAGATCAAATAAAGTGATATGAGTGCGGAGAAACCGGGCACATTAAATCAAATTGCCCAAATGCTAAAAAGGAGAAGAAACCCTTCAAGAAGCAACGAGCATACATATCTTGGGGAGGCGACTCCGGTGACGAGTCAAGTGAGGAAGAAGAAGACGAAGCCGCAAATCTTTGTCTTATGGCACAAGAAGACAACAAAGAAGAGGTATGTCAAATTTCTTCCAAAATTTTCTTTTTCCTTGAAGAAATGCAAAATGCTTTTGATGAGTTGTATAGCGAATTTATTAAAGCTTCAAAAACTGTTAAGAGTATAAAAGAAAATACTTCTCTAAAAGAAAAAGATTTTCAAAAACAACTCTCTTTTAAAGAAAAGGAATTGGAAAAACTTATTTTAGAAAATGAGAAGTTGAAAGAGGAAAATAAATTTTTTGGCAAGAGAAGCGCCGACAAGCCCGAGAGTTCTAGAAATTGTACTTCTTGCATGCATCTCAAAAATGAAGTAGAAAGGCTTAAGGGCACCTTAGATAAGTTTAACTCTTCTCATAAAAACTTGAATGAAGTGCTTGTTAATTTGAAGTCGACCAAGCATGGCATAGGTTTTAGAAACGAGCCTAAAGAGAAAGTTGAAGCCAACCCCCAACCACCTAAGGCTCAACCTAGGATAAATAAAACAAATGTTCATCCTAGATACAACAATCCTAGAAATGATTTTCATCAATCGCAACCTAGAAATAATCATGCTAGAAATAATGCACATTCTAGGCCAAACACTAGAAGGAATTTTGAACCTTTTAGAACACCTAGAAATGACTTCCAACCTAGAAACAACTATTCTAGAAATGATGCATATCCTAGAACAAATGGTAGGAGAAATGATTTTCATGATTTGCGCAATAGTTATATTGTCAAGAATAGAGTAAATGAATTTCGTCCGTCCAATTACTATCAACCTAGAAGGATGCATAATCCTAACGTGACTTGTCATTATTGTAGACGAATTGGACATATTGCTCCTGCTTGTTTTACACAACATAGACATAACACTCAATCACATCACTATGATTTGCCTAACACCCAAGGACCCTTAAATGGCATGGGTACCTAAAACTCATTAATCTGTTTTGTAGGTATGTTTGAAGGGATCAAGTGTACTATGGTACCTTGATAGTGGATGCTCCAAGCACATGACGGGAGGCGAATCCAAATTCCTTCAACTAGAACACAAGGAAGGGGGAAGTGTTATTTTTGGTGATAACAACAAAGGAAAGATTATCGGCATCGGATCGGTCGGTAAGGATGAAATTTCTTCCATTAAGCATATATTACTTGTGAAAGGTTTAAAACATAATCTCTTGGGCATAAGTCAATTATGTGACAAGGGAAATCTTGTTTTATTTGATTCGGATGAATGCTTAGTTTTTAGACGTAGCGATTTTAAAATTATCCTTCGTGGTTTTAGAATGGATAACATTTATATGGTTGATCTTGCAAATTCTTCACCTGAATATGTGAATTGTTTAATGAGCAAAGAGGATGATTCTTGGTTATGGCATCGTAGAGTAGCTCACATCAACATGCATCTTTTGAACAAATTGGTTTCACAAAATTTAGTTATTGGTCTTCCAAATTTGAAATTTGAAAATGACTCTATTTGTGATTCTTGTCAAAAAGGGAAGCAAACAAAAGCATCTTTTAAATCGAAAAATATTGTTTCAACTACTAGACCATTGCAATTGCTTCACATGGATTTGTTTGGACCATCTCGCATTGAAAGTCTTGGTAGAAATCGTTATGCTTTTGTTATTGTTGATGATTATTCCAGATTTACTTGGACTTTATTTCTTGCCCATAAAAGTGATGCTTTTCAGAATTTTAAATATTTTCTTAATCGTGTTCAAAACGAAAAGGAAACAACCGTCACTTCAATTAGAAGTGATCATGGGGGAGAGTTTGATCACAATCTCTTTGCGGACTTTTGTGACGAACTCGGTATCGAGCATACCTTTCCCGCTCCACGAACACCACAACAAAATGGGGTGGTGGAAAGGAAAAATAGGTGTCTCGAAGGGATGGCTAGAACCATGCTCGAAGAGGCTAAGATTCCCAAACATTTTTGGGCGGATGCCGTGAGTACCGCATGCTACGTTTTTAAATAGAGTAGTCATAAGGCCAATACTCATGAAAACCCCTTATGAACTCTACAATGGAAGGAAACCAAATATTTCCCATTTTAGAGTATTCGGTTGTAAAGTTTTTATTCATAACAATGGAAAAGATCAATTGGGAAAATTTGATGCCAAATTCGATGAGGGAATTTTTATTGGGTATTCTTCACGTAGCAAAGCATATAGGGTATTTAATAATAGAACCCAAACTGTGGAGGAATCCCCTCATATTGTGTTTTCCGAAAATAATGCTCGCTTGGCGAGAAAGGATTCTTGTTCTGATCTTGCAGGTATTTCGAACTCATTAAGTCCTCAAAACAAAGTACAAGAGGAAACTCCTAAGGAAATTCAAGATGAAATCTTGGAACAATCAACGGAGGAAACGCCACAATTGGAGAAAGAAACAAAAATGCCTAACGAGTGGAGGAAAATCAAAGATCACCCTCTCGAACAGGTAATTGGCGACGTCGGAGAAAAGGTAAGTACCCGAAACTCTCTTAAAAACACCTTAGGACACACTTCTTAAGAAACACATTCTCATTGCATTGTTTCGTTACAAATTACTAACTTGAGCATCGGAGACGTCTAATTCTCTTTTGCAGGTATCGCCCTAAAGGCAGGGGGAATTATAAAGAAATGGCATAGAACAATCGATTGTTACAGCAAATAATCGATTATTTTACTGTGCGGACAATCGATTAGCAAGTATCACTAATCGATTATTTATGTTTGAAGCTTATTATGCATTTGTGTTTAATAATCGATTTTTTAACTGTATAATCGATTACAGTCTCAGCCATTCAGTACTGCTTTCCTAAAACAATCGATTGTTTCATAAATATAATCGATTATTTTCCGAGTCAGAAAGTCACCATGCTCACTGTATCACACCAATCGATTATCATAATTCAACAATCGATTTTTTTTGTCAATAATTCAAATATTTGTTACCGTTTGGGTCCTGCAATCGATTTTGTGTCAGTTCCGAGTTCAAGTCAAAATCTGCTCAACAATCGATTATTTCGTTTCAACAATCGATTGTCTAACGGTCAGTGCAATTTATTTTTACCATTTCTGACTGTTTTGGCTCATAAATTTCTGCAGATTTTCATCATAAATGAAATGCCATTCTTCCCATTATAAATAGGCATCATAAGTCTTCAATTTTATTCACTCAAGCATCAATCTTTGCTCCCAAACCTTCAAAAATCTTCCAAGTTTCTTACAAAGTTCATTACTACTTTTTGAAAATGTCGGGCAGACACTCTAAACTTTCCCGTTCAGGTAGACAAGGTGCATCTTCTTCTGCTCCTCCACCTCCAAATTTCCCTTATCAAGATTGGTCTATTTTACAATTCAATACTGAAACCGAGCTTACTAGATTTTTGACAAAATTCGAAAAGCGTGACATTCTTCCTCCTCGCTTTTCAACAAGCAAGTATCTTGAATCATATGCCCTCGCTGCAAACATTCTTAAGGAATGTCAACCTCTTGACTTTTTATATCTTACCTATCCTTATATTAATCCTCCATTGATTCAAGAATTTTACTCAAACCTTCATGAGGATGACGATGGTGAACTTGTGTCAAATATTAATGGTGTTCAAATTCTTTTGTCCAATAAAAACTTGCATTCCATTGCCCATCTTCCTCGAAGTGGCGAAAACATTACTCGCTATATTAGAGAGGCTGGAGCCTTATTTGATGAGAAAATTCTCTTAAACCAAATAGGTCTTACATCTTATGATCCTAATCTATCTACTCGGCGCCCTACTATCACGGGAATGCTCCCCGAGTATCGTTTGATTCTCTATTTCATCACCCGAGTCCTCAAGCCTCGGAAGCACAATCATACCACTCTTTCCCAAGTGGACGCTAAGCTCATGCATGCCATTATAACCGGAGCTCACATCAATTGGTGTAAGTTCGTCAAGATTCACATGCTTGATGCCATAGGAGATGATAGACCTCTTCCCTATGCCCTCCTTATTATGAATTTTCTTGAAGCTTCCGGGTTCAACACTTCTATCGGTCCTCTCAAAAAGAGCACCAAGAAGTGGGAAATTTCAGAATCCTCCTTTCCCCATGACGGTGATCATGCAGCTCCTGCTCCTCCTCCAACTCGTCAATCGCGTCAGCCTCAAGAACCTACTCTTCAATCCATTTCCGACCAAATTGCTTCATTGACCACCTCTGTCGGTCAATTGACACATGAGATCCATGAATATTTTGACCATGTTCATTATCCATATGCCGGTCTTGTTCCCTATGAAGCAGTGCCGGATGATGAGGCGGGAAATGATGATGAATAATTTCTTTATTTGTTTTTCTATTTTATTGCTCTATGTTTTTATTGTTCCCGTTATGTAACCATTTTTTATTAATAAATAAACAAGTTTTTTAATTATTCTATATTTTTTTGCTAATGGCAAAAGGGGGAAGATAACGGGTATGCACTCTCAATACTTATCGGCATAAATTGAGGGGGAATTCATATATTAAGGGGGAACAAATTGCATATCTATATACTTGTTGCATATCTTTACTTGTCTTGAATCGTCATTATGAATTGCCTAATATGCATATCCCGCTTAAAGTTTGCCATTATCAAAAAGGGGGAAATTGTTGGAAACACGTTCTCAAGCCATTATACTAAACGTGTGTTCATATTTGTAGGTTTTGATGAATGACAAACTATGCGCAAATTGACATATGACGAGGTCCAAGCACAAGTCCAAAATTGATATATAACGAGATTCAAGCACAAGACAAAGATCGAGATTAAGTTTTATATGAGTCGGTATTTAATTGTGATCTTGATCCGACAACTTAGACTCAAGACTTGGCTTCTCTCGTAAAAATATTTTTTAACAAATCATGCATATTTAAGTTAGAGCAAAATGATTTTAAATAATGCATATTTACTTTAGTCAAAATGTTTTTTAAACATGCCTCTAAAATCTGGACTAAGATAATCGATTATGTACTTATGATAATCGATTATGTTTAAGTCAGCTGCTTGACAATCGATTGTGAACTTATGACAATCGATTGTGTTAAGGCAGTGAGCATCAGATTTTTCAAATCTGCATGACAATCGATTGTGAACCTTATGACAATCGATTGTGAACCTTATGACAATCGATTGTGATGAGGCAGTGTCCATCAAAGTTTTTCAAAGCTCAAAATAATCGATTGTGAAGCTCATGACAATCGATTGTGAAGAGACAGTGTCCATCAGACTTTTCAAAGTCACAAAATAATCGATTGTGAACTTATGACAATCGATTTTGTTGAGGCAGTGTCTTCCAGACTTTTTCAAAGTTA
This sequence comes from Nicotiana benthamiana, assembly GCA_034376525.1. Classification (NCBI taxonomy): domain Eukaryota; kingdom Viridiplantae; phylum Streptophyta; class Magnoliopsida; order Solanales; family Solanaceae; genus Nicotiana; species Nicotiana benthamiana. The sequence goes on along the minus strand of CM067334.1, from coordinate 105,499,198 downwards.
TTAAATATCGATTGTGAACCTATAACAATCGATTGTCAAGAGGCAGTGTCTAGATTGATTTTTTAAGACTGATATATAATCGATTGTTAACTTAATATAATCGATTGTATAACTGACCGTTGCCAAAATATATTCAAATAACGTTAGGTAATCGATTATTGATTTCCTATAATTTATTGTTTTAATTAAAATCTGGAAAGGATTTTTTGAACGTTGCTGAGTAATCGATTATTGATTTCCTATAATCGATTGTTTTAATTAAAATCTGGAAAGGATTTTTTGAACATTGCTGAGTAATCGATTGTAGATTTCTGACAATCGATTGTTTTACGTAAAATCTGGAAATGATTTTTTGAACGTTGCCAGTAATCGATTATTAATCTTAGATAATCGATTGTTATGCGTAAAATCTGGGATTGATTTTTGGAACGATTGGCAAACAATCGATTGTGGCATTTTGACAATCGATTGTCACTGAGTAAAATCAGCAATTCTTAATTGGCAATTAGGCAACGGTAATACAAAGTTTTTCAACTATAAATACAGCTTCAATTCAGTCTTTTAAGCACAACAACACACAACAACTGATCATACAATTGCTAAAGCTTGCATACTTTATTGCTTATCATTTTATATTCATTACATAAGCTTTTGAGAGCCAAATTCTTGTCGAAAGTTGTTGCGATCTTGAGCGTATTCTTTTTACTCATATCTACTCTTAAAGGAGTGTCTTGTTTGAGTGCTAAGTGCTTTTGTACACTTGAAGGGAAGTGTTAGTCCCTTGTGTTTTAAGAAGGAACTTGTGTTTCCTTGGTTGAAGTCTTGGAGTGTTGTATCTCCGAGCAAAGGTTGTTGAGGCTTGTTTCCTCAAGTTGTAACGGTTTGTTGAGCACCCGTAAGCTTAACAAGTTAGTGGAAATCTCGAGAGAGTCTCTCGGGGACTGGACTAGCCACGGGTTGTGGTGAACCAGGATACATCGGTGCGTTTGTTCTAATTTATTTACTTATCGCACTTATTTATTTCCTGCAATTTTTAAATTCCGCAAGTTTACGCTAATTTTTATTATAACGCTATTCACCCCCCCCCCCCCTTCTAGCGTTAAGCGTATTATCTAACATAGTCCAGTCCCCGAGAGACTCTCTCGAGTTTTCCACTAACTTTGTTAAGCTTACGGGTGCCTTACAAACCGTTACAAGTACTCGTAGATATACCCTCTACAAGACTTCAATCCGCTCGAGGATACCACACCTCAAGACTTCACAACAAGGAATTGACCTTTCCTTCTTACAACAAGGGATTTCAACTTCCCTTCAAGTGTTTACAAACACTAAGCACCCAAAACAAAACTTTCTTAATAGAGTGGGTATGAGTAAAAATAATAGGCTCAAGATCACAACAACTTATACAAGGATTTTGGCTCTCAAATGTAATGAAATGAATATAAAATGATAAGCAAGAGTGTGTAAGCTTTAAGCAATGATAATGATCAGTTGTTGTGCAGAAACAAGTGATTTTGAGGTGTATTTATAGTGTTCAAAATCACTATGACCGTTGCTTAATTGCCAATTAGTGATTGCTGAAATTGTGCTCATATAATCGATTATGCGATTCTATATAATCGATTATTTAAGATCAGTCAAAAATGATATGCAGATTTCACGCTAAATAATCGATTATGTTTGACTTAATAATCGATTAGTTGGTAACGTTAAAAAATCAATCACCGATTTTACGCTCATATAATCGATTATAAGAATGTATATAATCGATTGTTTTTCGGTGATTCAAAAATCGTTGGCAACGGTCTTAACATAATCGATTACTTGAAAACACATAATCGATTATTTTCTTACTTTGAAAAATCTGATGCACACTGCCTCAACATAATCGATTACCTGTAAGGACATAATCGATTATATTTGTACTTAGAAAAATCTGGTGCATACTGTTTTAAATAAATCGATTACTTGGAAGTGGATAATTGATTGTTTAGCTGTCTTTTAAAATCTGGGACACACTGTCTCAATATAATCGATTGTTAAAAGTATATAATCGATTGTTTCGTTGTTTTTGAAAAATCCAGTTTTGGCGGTCTTAATATAATCGATTGTATGGTTCATATAATCGATTATATAGGTCCAGATTTAAAAGACATGTTTAAAAACCATTTTGACTAAAATGCAAATCATTTTGTTTTAACACAACGATGCATGATTTGTTTAAAAATGATTTTACGAGAGAAGCCAAGTCTTAAATCAATTGTCGGATCAAGAGCATAAATATAAAACGGCTCAACTATAACTTTGTTGATTTTCTTGATCTTGCTCGTTATTTCTCATGTGCTTGATCTTTGGCATATGTCGATATTCCATGCGCGTTGGTTTGTCATTTATCAAAACCTACAAGGATGAACACACGTTTAGTTATATCGACTTGAGGACGTGTTTCAACAATTTCCCCCTTTTTGATAATGGCAAACCAATATCGGGATATGCATATTAGATAACGACAATTGAAGACAAGTGAATGAATTCCCCCTCAATTTATGAATTCCCCCTTAGTTTATGCCAATATTATTAGTATGCATAGCCCTTATTCTTCCCCCTTTTGACATTAGCAAAAAATAATGAACTTTTCATTAAACGATAATAAGCATACATAAGAAGGCACAAAAATAGACAATAGATTAATCAAATGACACATAATAAGAAAAATAATTTATTCTTCATTGACATCCGTCTCGGCATCCGAAACTCCTTCCTGAGGTATAGTTTGGGCATATGGATAGTTGACATGATCGAAGTACCCATGAAGCTCAGTGGTCAAACGAGTGACATTTTGATCAATACGATACACTGAGGTGGACAAGGAAGCAAGTTGGTCCGAAATGGTTTGAAGAGTGGGAGCTTGAGGACGTCTTAATTGTGTAGGAGGAGGAGGAGGATGATGTTCGCCAATATTGGGAAGCGAAGATTCGTGAATCTCCCAATGCTTTGTAGCTTTTTGATGAGGACCGACGGAGGTGTCAATGTCGGCGGCTTCAAGAAGAGCCATTATGAGTAAGGCATAAGGGAATGGTCTACCGTTTCCAATAGCGTCATACATATGTGTCATGACGAACCGGTACCAATTTATGCGAGCCCCAGTCATAATTGCATGTAAGATTTTTGCTTCCTCTTTTGATAGAGTGGTGTGATTGAACTAGCGAGGTTTGAGGACTCGAGTGATGAAATAAAAAATTAGGCGATATTCGGGGAGCATATGAGTAATAGTTGGGCGACGACTATCCGAAATGTCACCAATACCAATTTGGTGAAAAAAAAGTTGTTCGTCAAATAATGCGCCGTCATCTCTAGTGTAGAAAGAAATATCTTCACCATTTCGGGGAAGCTTAGTGAGGAATTGCAAGTTCTCCTCATTTACAAAAATATGAACTCCATTGATTGTAGACACAAGTTCATCATCGTCGTCCTTCTTTAGATTAGAATAGAAGGCACGAATTAAATCTTGGTGTATATAGGAGTATTGAAGATATAAAAAGTCAATAAGTTGACATTGAGTAAGAATATTTTCTGTTGTGGGAGGTGCGCTATTGCGGAGATATATTGTAGTGGAAAAACGAGGTGGGAGTATCTCTCGACTTTCAAATTTTTCATGGAATTGAGCGAGTTCGGATTGAGAATCAAAACGCAAATAAGAACCGTCTTTATAAGGAAAAACGGGTGGAGGTGCGGCGGAAGAGGAGGCAATATTCTTGCCGGCACGAGAACATTTGGACTGCCTACTCGTCATTTTTATGAAAATTTAAGAGCTGATGTAGCTTATTTGAAGCTTTGAGAAGGGTGTTTGAAGCAAAGATTGAAGATGAAGTGAGAAAATTTGAGGAGTGGATACCCCTATTTATAATGTGGAGGATGGGACAGCATTTAAGGTGAAAAAAGCTGTAAAATTGAAGACTCAAACGGTAAAAAAAAAGGGTAAAAAATTTGAAAGCTGACCGTTGGATAATCGATTGTGGAGATATGAGAATCGATTATTGCGTGACAGAGACTTTAGCATTTTTCGGAATCTGGGAGATAATCGATTATGGATTTGGGAATAATCGATTTTTGCTTGACAGTGAGCTTAGAGTTTTGCGGACACGGGAAATAATCGATTGTTGATTTTGAAATCATCGATTATATGGTAGGCAGTGAATTACAAACATCCGAGACGGTAACATACTAATCGATTAGCTAGTGTCCCATAATCGATTATTTACTAAACACCTACAAAACATACGAGACGGTAATGTAATAATCGATTAGCTAGTTTTTAATAATTGATTGTTTACTTAACATCTGCAAAACTTAACATTCAATAATCGATTAGCCAGTTTCAAAGAATCGATTATTTTGCCTGATGCCCAAATTCCTGCAAAATCGATACGTTAGATAATCGATTATAGTGTATGAATAATCGATTATATTTCATCAGTGACTGAAAATTCCCTCTATCTTTGGGGCGATACCTGCAAAAAAGAGTTAGGCGCCTCCGACGCTCAAGTCAGTAATTATTAAAAAAATGCAATGCATGAATTAGATCATCGTGGAGTCAAGAATTCCGAGTTCACTACGAATACGGAAAAGGACTCTTTCTCTAAGGGCTTTGTGAATATGTCGGCTAGTTGATATTTGGTTTCAACAAATTCAATTTCGACATCGCCCTTGAGAACGTGATCTCTTATAAAATGATGTCTAATTTCTATGTGTTTCGTTCTTGAATGAAGAACAGGGTTCTTCGTCAAGCTAATGGCGCTAGTATTATCACATCGAAGAGGGATATGATCGATACTAAGGCCATAGTCCAAGAGTTGTTGTTTCATCCAAAGGATTTGAGCGCAACAACTCCCCGCGACTACATATTCAGCCTCGGTTGTGGACAACGCAACACTTACCTGTTTCTTGCTAAACCAAGAAACTAGAGAGCTACCGAGCAAATGGCAAGTGCCACTAGTGCTCTTGCAGTCCAATTTGCAACCTGCAAAATCGGAATCGGAGTAGCCAACAAGTTGGCATGAAGAACCTTTGGGATACCATAGTCCCACATTTATGGTTCCAACGAGATATTTCATTATCCATTTTACCACAGTTAGGTGCGACTCCTTAGGACATGATTGATATCGAGCGCATAAGCACACGCTAAACATGATGTCCGGTACTTTTTGGTGTCGACTTCCTTACCTTTTTCGTCCTTGTCGAGATGGTCGGATGTACTCATTGGGGTAGCCATCGCTTTGGCGTTGCTCATTTCAAAGCGATTTAGTAATTCCTTGCAATATTTCGATTGACAAACGAAGATTCCTTCATTTGTTTGACTTGTAACCCCAAGAAGAAATTAAGTTCGCCCATCATAGACATCTCAAATTCGCTAGTCATGAGTTTTGAAAACTCCTTGCATAAAGACTCATTAGTTGCACCAAAAATAATATCATCAACATAAATTTGAACAATTAGAATATCATTGCCTTTCCTTTTGATAAAAATCATAGTATCGACTTTTCCTCTATTAAATTCATTTTCCAAAAGGAATTTGCTCAAGCGTTCATACCAAGCTCGTGGAGCTTGTTTTAGACCATAGAGTGCTTTCTTGAGCTTGAAGACATAATCCGGAGATTTAAAGTCTTCGAACCCGGGGGGTTGCTCAACATATACTTTCTCTTGAATAAATCCGTTAAGGAAGGCACTCTTAACATCCATTTGATACAATTTAAAATTCATTGATGAAGAAAAGGCAAGTAATAGACGAATTGCTTCTAAGCGTGCTACGGGTGCATATGTTTCTTCATAATCTATTCCTTCTTCTTGGTTATAACCCTTAGCAACTAGCCTAGCTTTGTTTCTAGTGATTATTCCATTTTCGTCTAATTTATTACGAAAAACCCATTTCGTACCAATTATGGTATGATTATCGGGTCTTGGCACCAAATCCCAAACATCATTACGTTGAATTGGTTAAGCTCCTCTTGCATTGCCAAGGTCCAATTTTCATCCTCAATTGCTTCGGAAATGGTAGTAGGTTCAATTTGAGAAACAAATGCCATATGACCTACGGTGTCTTTAAGAAGGTTACGAGTACTTACCCCTTGTTCAATGTTTCCAATTACCTTATCGAGAGGATGATCTCTAGATGTCCTCCAGGCCTTAGGCATTACAGAATCTACCTTTTGTGATGGTGCTTCCTCTGTTGGTTGTTCCAAGGTTTCGTCTTGGGTTTCCTTTGGATTTTCCTTTTGCACTTTGTCTTGAAGATTTAATTTGTTCAAACAATCTGCAAGATCAACACAAGAGTCCTTTCTCGCCAAGCGAGTATCATTTTCACAAAATGCTATATGAGGAGATTCCTCAACAGTTTTAGTTCTATGATTGAAAACTCTATATGCTTTGCTACGTGATGAATAGCCAAGAAAATATCCTTCATCCAATTTGGCATCAAATTTTCCTAGGTTCTCTTTTCCATTGTTGTGAATAAAGCATTTACAACCAAAGACTCTAAGATGGGATAGGTTAGGCTTCCTTCCCTTGTAGAGTTCATAGGGGGTTTTCAAGAGTACCGGTCTAATAATAGCTCTATTTAGAATATAGCTTGCGGTACTCACGGCATCCGCCCAAAAAGATTTGGGAATATCGGCCTCATCGAGCATGGGTCTAGCCATCTCTTCGAGACATCAATTTTTACGTTCAACCACTCCATTTTGTTGTGGTGTGCATGGAGCCGAAAAGGTATGTTCAATACCGAGTTCGTCACAAAAATCCGCGAAGAGATTATGATCGAACTCTCCCCCATGATCACTTCTTATGGAAGTGACGGTTGTGTTCTTTTCATTTTGCACACGTTTGAGAAAACTTTTAAAAGCTTGAAATGCATTACTTTTATGAGCTAGAAATAGTGTCCATGTAAATCTAGAATAATCATCAACAATAACGAAAGCATAAAGATTACCACCATAACTTTCAATTCTAGATGGACCGAAAAGATCCATGTGTAGGAGTTGTAAGGGTCTAGTAGTAGATACAACATTTTTGGATTTAAACGAGGCTTTTGTTTGTTTCCCTTTTTTGACATGAATCGCAAATAGGGTCTTTTTCAAATTTTATCTTCGGAAGACCCATCACTAAATCTTGTGAGACTAGTTTGTTTAATAAATTCATATTTACGTGAGCTACACTACGATGCCATAACCACATGTCATCTTCTTTACTTAGAAGGCAATTCACATAGATTGACGACGAATTTTCAAGATCGACCATATAAATGTTATCAATTCTAATGCCACGATGGATAATTTTAAAATCACTACGACGGAAAACTAAGCATTCTTCAGAATCGAACAATACAAGATTCCCCTTGTCACATAATTGACTTATGCTCAAGAGGTTATGTTTGAGACCTTTAACTAGCAAGATATGCTTAATGGAAGAAGATTCATCCTTACCGACCGAGCCGATGCCGATAATTTTTCCTTTGTTATTGTCTCCAAAAACAACACTTCCTCCTTCCTTGGGTGTTAGTTGAAGGAATTTGGATGCGTCTCCGGTCATATGTTTTGAGCATCCACTATCAAGGTACCAAAGTACACTTGACCCCTTCAAACACACCTACAAAACAGATTAATGAGTTTTTGGTACCCAAGCCATTTTTGGTCCTTGTTAGGTGTAAAATAGTGTTGTGATTGACTAGCCGTGACATGTCTATGTCTAGTGAAGCATTTAGGGGATATATGTCCTATTTGATTACAATAGTGGCAAATAACATTTGGATCATGCATTCTTCTAGGTTGATAATAAATAGAGGGTCTAAATTCATTTACTCTATTTGAAGCATTGTAGTGTCGAAAGTCTCTTCTAGGTGCTCTAGATTGCTCAAAATTTCTTCTAGTGTATGTAGTAGTCCTAGGATGATTGTTTCTAGATTGAGTATGTCTAGGTTGCGATCTTTGAAAGCCATTTCGAGAAGTTCTAAAATGATCAACATTTCTTTTAGGATGCATATTGGTTCTAGGATTGTTATTTCTAGCATTTATATTATTTTGCCTAGGTTGAGCCTTAGGTTGTTGGGGGATGGTCTCAACTTTTTCTTTAGGCTCATTTTTAAAACCTATGCCATGTCTTGTAGACTTTAAATTATCAATAACATTATTCAGGTTTTTGTGGGAGGAGTTGAATTTATTCAATGTACCTCTAAGGTTTTCTACTTCCTCTTTTAAAGCTTTATAAGAAATACAATCTTTAGTTGAACTTTCCGGCTTATCGGAGCTTCTTTTTCCATAAAATTTGTTTTCGTGTTTTAGTTTCTCATTTTCAAGAGTCAATTTTTCAAACTCATTTTCATTCAAAGATAATTGTTTCTTTAGTTCATTTATCTTCTCATTTTCAAGAGTCAATTTCTTAAAATCATTTTCTTTTGAAGATAATTGTTTCTTTAAATCTTTTATGGTTTTAGAAGCTCCTATGAATTCACCATAAAGTTCATCAAAAGCATTTTGCGTTTCATCAAGAGAAAAGAATTTCTTGGAAGAAGTTTCACATACCTCTTCTTTGTTTTCCTCATGCGCCATGAGACATAGGTTTGCGGTTTCCTCTTTTTCTCCATCGCTTGATTCATCCCCGGAGTCACCTCCCCAAGAGATGTAGGCTCGTTGTTTCTTTGTAGATTTCTTTTCGCTTTTGCTATTAGGACAATTTGATTTGATGTGCCCGGCTTCCCCACATCCATAGCATTTTAATTGTCCTCCTTGCCTCTTTCCTTTGTACTCCTTTCGCATGAATTTTTGAAATCTCTTGATTACTAGTCCAAGCTCGACATCTTCATCGCTTGACTCCTCATCGTGTTGAGGTTGAGTTGTTGATGCTTTGAGCGCAATCTTTCTTTTCCTTTGATCATCCAAAGGAGAGTTAAGAATAGTGGATTCGTAAGTTTTGAGATTATCTCGCAATCCGTCGATGGTGACATTTGTGATGCCGATTGATTCTTGGATTGCGTCGGCTTTGGACCGCCATTCCGGAGTTAGGCTTCGTAGAATTTTCCGGACGAGCTCCTTATCCGTATACATCTTTTTGAGGGTGTGGAGATCATTAACGATTTTTGAAAATCGTTCGAACATCTCATATATCTTCTCGTTTTCCTTCGTACGAAATAATTCATATTCGTGGGTTAGGAAATCAATTTTAGCTTCCCTTACCTGTTCCGTACCTTCGTAGGTGATTTCTAGTTTGTCCCACATTTGCTTGGCAGTGGTGCAGCAAGAAATTTTCCGATAGTCATCGGGATTTACGGCACAGAACAACATGTTGATAGCCATGGCATTATTCTCCACTTTTCTAATGTCGTCCGCAGATATTCTTCTTCCAGCTTTGGGACGACTTTATCACCATCTGCTTTGGTGGGAATCTGTTCACCATTTTTAATAATTTTCCAAATTAGAAAATTATTTGCCTGGATGAATATCCTCATTCTTTCCTTCCAGTAGGTGTAGTTGGTTCCATCAAAAAGTGGTGGCCTTGTGGTGCAAGATCCTTCACCTATTCCTGCATAAGCACTACGAGTAGAAGCCATAGAAAGATTCTCTCAAACTGTTAAGTCTTCCAGAGAGTTAGGCTCTGATACCAATTGTTAGAATATACAATTAACGCTAGAGGGGGGCTGAATAGCGTTTAAATAAAATTCTATGTAAATTTGTGGAATTTAAACTTGCAAGAATAAAGTGAATGCGGAAATAAAAATAGCAAGGAGAGAGCAAACCAATTTTATCCTGGTTCATCACAACGTGTGGTTAGTCCAGTCCCCGAGAGACTCTCTCGAGTTTTCCACTAACTTTGTTAAGCTTACGGGTGCCTAACAAACCATTACAAGTGCTTGTAGATATACCCTCTACAAGACTTCAATCCGCTCGAGGATACCACACCTCAAGACTTCACAACAAGGAATTGACCTTTCCTTCTTACAACAAGGGATTTCAACTTCCCTTCAAGTGTTTACAAACACTAAGCACTCAAAACAAAACTCTCTTAATAGAGTGGGTATGAGTAAAAATAATAGGCTCAAGATCACAACAACTTATACAAGGATTTTGGCTCTCAAATGTAATGAAATGAATATAAAATGATAAGCAAGAGTGTGTAAGCTTTAAGCAATGATAATGATCAGTTGTTGTGCAGAAACAAGTGATTTTGAGGTGTATTTATAGTGTTCAAAATCACTATGACCGTTGCTTAATTGCCAACTAGTGATTGCTGAAATTGTGCTCATATAATCGATTATGCGATTCTATATAATCGATTATTTAAGATCAGTCAAAAATGATATGCAGATTTCACGCTAAATAATCGATTATGTTTGACTTAATAATCGATTAGTTGGTAACGTTAAAAAATCAATCACCGATTTTACGCTCATATAATCGATTATAAGAATCTATATAATTGATTGTTTTTCGGTGATTCAAAAATCGTTGGCAACGGTCTTAACATAATCGATTACTTGAAAACACATAGTCGATTATTTTCTTACTTTGAAAAATCTGATGCACACTGCCTCAACATAATCGATTACCTGTAAGGACATAATCGATTATATTTGTACTTAGAAAAATCTGGTGCATACTGTTTTAAAATAATCGATTACTTGGAAGTGGATAATCGATTGTTTAGCTGTCTTTTAAAATCTGGGACACACTGTCTCAATATAATCGATTGTTAAAAGTATATAATCGATTGTTTCGTTGTTTTTGAAAAATCCAGTTTTGGCGGTCTTAATATAATCGATTGTATGGTTCATATAATCGATTATATAGGTCCAGATTTAAAAGACGTGTTTAAAAACCATTTTGACTAAAATGCAAATCATTTTGTTTTAACACAACAATGCATGATGTGTTTAAAAATGATTTTACGAGAGAAGCCAAGTCTTAAATCAATTGTCGGATCAAGAGCATAAATATAAAACGACTCAACTATAACTTTGTTGATTTTCTTGATCTTGCTCGTTATTTCTCATGTGCTTGATCTTTGGCATATGTTGATATTCCATGCGCGTTGGTTTGTCATTTATCAAAACCTACAAGGATGAACACACGTTTAGTTATATCGACTTGAGGACGTGTTTCAACAAAAATAAGATAAAATTTGGAATTATCTTTTATATCATTAAATTGAAACTAACGCAAGTACAAACTTTAATAAAAACAAAAAAAATTGAAATACTAGGGGTTTCCATGATAGTTGGGTACGTTAGACGAACTTGCACCGGGATTACCACCGCCTCGCACACTGGCTGGAGGACATTTATGACGGTCGTGTCTTGTTTGCGAGCATATGCCATATTTACGCGTGTAAATTGTGTCACCAACATCCATTTGGTTTCGTATGAGCGTTCTCTTTTTCATTTGCAACTTGCGCAAGTAGTCCTTGTTACATACCATCTTAAAAGGTTCTAGCGGCCAATAATCCTCAGCACCTCTGCAACTTTCCACTATATGTGTCTACATATGCAGCAACACTGTATTGCCTATCAATATAGTTTGTTGCCCTATATCCAACTTGCTGAAAGCAGTTCAATGCATGTGCGCACGGCATGCAGTAGATGTTCCGTTTTCCACACGAACACAACATTCTATTTTCATTCACTGTATGTAGATTATTCCCACTGTGTCTGGTGATGGATTTCTTAACTTCAGAAACACACCGTTCGTGATCGTACTGAAGAAATGAATGCCATTGTGCTCGCTTCCTTGACCTTTTAAATCTTCTCTTGGGTATTGGCATAAATTCAACACCCCGGTCCATCAATGCTGAGGCAGATGCATGCCTTTCAACAAACCTCTCCGAGCTTTGTTTGAATGTCATGTGAACCATGGCAGTGACAGGCAGTCCACTGGCAGATTTCAGCAAGCTGTTGAATGACTTTGACACATTTTTAGTCAATTCTCCCCATCGTCTGCCGCCATCAGCATGCAATGTCCACATGTGAAGCTCATGCCCCATCAACCAAGTATAGGCTCTTGGTTCTATCTGCAGGATCGCTTCCATGCGCCTACTGAATTTGCATTGTTGGTGCTCAGTTGCAGCCATCCACATTAAGTCATGCAAGGTCTTGTCAGAAAATTTCTTCTGAAAATTGGCCTTCACGTGCGGCACACAGTAACGGTTATATGCATATGGTTCCTTCCATGTAGGCAAGTGATGCACATAACTTAAAATACCATCATGCCGATCAGATATTAGACAAATACCTGAACGCTGTTTGACAACGTGCTCCTTCAAGTGGTTCAAATAAAAGGTCCACATCTCTTCGCTTTTGTTGGAACATATGGCAAAGGCTAATGGAAATATTTGCCCGTTGGCATATACTGCAACTGCAATCAAAAGCTTAATATCATATTTTCCATAGACATGGGTACCGTCTATGGAAATAGCAGAACGACAATGCACAAAACCATCAATTTCCGATTTAAATGACCAGAACACATAGTTGAAAATATATTTGGGTCTGTCTGGACTCCTTTCACGCCTCCATTCAACAACAGTGCCGGGTTAAAGTGTTGCAATGCGGCCATGTACCTGGACATATTTGAAAAAGACTGATCCCAGTCTCCATAAAAAAAGTTCAAAGGCACGTTTGCGACCGAGATATGCCTTTCTTTAAGTTACAGTACAATCATACTCCTTATGGACGGCTGTGATACACTCTTTAATCTTGAACCTAATGGACACTTCCAATTATGGAATCAAGACAAGAGAAATGAAGTCGACATCCAAATTGAAGTGATTCTCATTGTATGTGTCCATTTCACACCTGTGCTCGCTAATAAATTTACCCACTTTCCACAAACTTGATCTCTTCTTGGTGGCACGCAACATCAAGTGACAACCCATAAAAAATCTACGGCATACAGGATTCCATTTATCCGTAGTTGACTCAACTACAATCATCTCACGGCACTCTTTTATGCTGTAGATTTTTACAGCCCTAATTAGGCGAGTTTTGTCATGGAAATACATGCCCTTAGTCAAAATAGATGGCCTGGACTCATCCTACATTTGCGATAGAAATTCATCATCTTCTCTTATGAGTGCATCCACGTTCAGCATGCTTGGCAAATTATCAAGGTAGGGGATATTCCGCTCATGAAATGGCACGTGGGACTCGTACACTCTAGGTCGCACTGGAGGTGGAGGAACATGCTCCCTCTCTGGTTTAGGTTCTACATTCACTTCCTCCTCCTCATCACCAACCTCAAAAGGGAAGGGTGTATTATTAGCAGACTCATCCACGTTATTGTCGTAGTCACTATCATCTTCCTAACTCTGTGCATCAGCCAAACCACGAGTGAATACGTCGTATATGGGAAGTTGTGTTAGGTCAGGAGCTTCAAGAAGCTGGTTTTCACTGCACAAAAAGAACAACAAGATAAGTTACCTAATACTCCGGAAAAATATTTTAGATATAGTTATATCACTTTTCTTACAAGTCGTATTGTCTTGACAATTCTTGTTGGTGATGACTCCCGGATGGACCACCGTGATCCAACACTCCAGAACTAGGAATATTTCAACTAGGGGTCGGTCATAACTCGTAAAATTCATATCCTGAAGTACCCCCTATGAAAAATATGACCGTTAATACAAATCAAATTCAAATGTAAAATAAACAACGCAAAACCATAGCAAAATTGAAGTTTACTAGTCCTGTTGTTGATTATATAAACTCGATAAATTATTTTGTGTCTGTTCATTCGCCGGTGGTGACAAGTTTAAATCAATGTAAAATATTACTTCACCAATCTGTCCGGCAAAAATTACTCCAGAATAAATTATTTTGTTTCTGTTCATTCGTCGGTGGCGACAGGTTTAAATCAATGCAAGTTCTTTCTTCACCAATCTGTCCGGAATCCGCAAAAGATCTATAAGAGTATCATCATCATCGATGTTAAACTCCGAATAATAAGCAAACCTCTGCGGAGTCACTGAATACGGAAATCTACCAATTACTTTGAAGTTAACCGAGCGCCTCCTCTCAGTCATTTTTTTACGTAACAACGATACTAATGTATCGTACTCCACATTAAGCGGTAATTTAACGTGACATTGTGGAGGTGAACTGTACCTCACAAAGTTATTCTCCAACACAACCTCACCACCCCAATATAGAGAAACCTTTATTTTTTGCACTTCAGACATTGTAAAAAAGATTAATAAGAAGAAGAGAGAAGTTTATTGAATGAATGTTCATGAAAATCAAACGCCTATAAATAAGGCAGGTCCGAGCTCGGGACATAGAATTTTTCAAATGAATTCACAATAAAATACTGCGTTTTATAATTTTAAATTATTGTTGTTGTGTTAGTTAAAATAATTATGTCGGGCCCAAAAAAGGGACGATTCACTGTAAATTACTGTGAATTGCTAATTTGCAGTAATTTAATGCGAATTGTTCCTTTTTCTTTTGGCCTGGAACATGTAATTAATAAAAATAAAAATATAATAGAATTCACAGTAAATTACTGCGAATTATATTTTTTTAAAAAAATTAATCAATTCGCAGTAAATTACTGCGAATTAGGTTAATGGAATTTTTTCCGTCAACCTAATTCGCAGTACTTTACTGCGAAATAGGTAGAAATGTAACTTTTTTTAACATTAAAAAAGCACTTTGAGTCCAAAATTATCATTTCGGTTTCGGACCTTGTATATCTAATATAGTACTCCATCCGTTTCAATTTATGTGAATCATTTTGATTGGGCACAAAGTTTAAGAAAAGAGAGAATACTTTTAAATTTGTGGTGTAAAATGAGACACATATATTTTGTGTGGCTATAAATCATTGCATAAAGGTAAATTATTTCCAAATAAGGAAAGAGCTCATTCTTCTTGGCATGAACCAAAAAGGAAATAGCTTCACATAAATTGAAATTGATCCGTTTCAATTTATGTGAACGTGTTTGACAGGGTACGGAGTTTAAGAAAAAAATGAAGATTTTTGGAATTTGTGGTCCTAAACAAGTTCAAATGGGGCCCAGAGTATTTTGTGTGGTTATCAAAATTTATCACTAAAGGTAGAGTTGTAACTTTAAGCTACATTGTTATCAAATTTAGAAAATGTTCATTTTTTTGGAACGGACCAAAATAGATATAAATTCACATAAACTAAAACGGAGGAAGTAGTATATATCTAGAGTTTATCTAGTGTATATATTATATTGCAATTTATTTTATAGTATCGTGTCATCTTTACTTATTACAATAAATAATTATTTAAATTTTAAAGAGTACATATTTATTTTCTAGATGAATTCACAGCTTAAACTTTAAATAATTTAAACTCACAAGAATATATTGTATACACACTTCATTACTGTTTGACCATCAGCACCACCTAATCCATGTTAGTGTCATTAAATATAAGTTTCATTCCTTGACGGCTAATAGAATTTCTCACAATTTGATTTGATCAAGAAGTTCTCCCTTTGTTATTTGTAGTGTTTTTTTTACACGACCTTTAAGAAACATTAGTTATAAAAGGGTTTTGAATAATTTACTATTATATGTGTGTTTACCCAAAAATTTAAATAACAAGTAAACTTATATTGTATTTTAATTCAAAGCTAATTGATAAATAAGAAATTAAACAAATAAATTAAAGGACGAAATAATTCAAACCAGTACGCTAGCCAAATTTTGACCTCGGCTTCTGGTAATCTCGAGGTGTGATAATAGGAATAGCAAATGATAAAGCAAATTTGATGAACAGTAAAGCGAAATAGCAAGAAAGTAATGAATGAGAATATTCTTATCGGTGAACAATGAATCCTTATAAATGAATGGGATTCTCCTTCATATAATAGGGGAGTCATAAATAAGGTACACTCCTAATTATAGTAGGAACTCATATTTGACAACTGATCAACCGCCAAGGACCAATCCATTCCGAAATGCACGCCATGATTTTCGGTCTATTGCGGGTATCTCGCCCTTTCCAGTACTGAACCATACCGGCATCATCTCGAAGTACGCCCTCTTCCGACCTCGGTTAGTAGTATCTACCTCGATCTTGGAAAGAAACTTTGACCCCGAACTTGACGTCCTGGCCTTTCAACGTGGTATTTCTTTTCCCATCAAATGATGAAATTGGATGGCTCTTATTTCTACCGCATACAATATGTCTTAATCCATACTCTCTCTTCATTGAATATTTATTCTATTATGTGTCATCTTTATTTTCAAGAAGAATCACTATTAAGGATAAAATGAGAAAAATAATTAATTTTGTCTTAAACTTCTAAAATTATAATTAATTTGAAATAATTATTTTTAAAAAATTATAACAGATAATTTGAGATGGAAGGAGTAATAAATTCAATTTTATTCGGATGATCAAAAAGTTATCTAATTCAAGCTATAAATCATATAAATGGAAACGAGGAAGTAAATTACTATTGCACAATAATTCATTTATTTATTTATACTCTAAGCACTAGCAAAAAAAGCTTCTATTATAGGTGTCCGAAGGGGAAGCAGAAGCTTCCACGATCCTTCGAGAACCTCCGAGGATAACATGTCCCAAATGCTATAATGTTGCGCTGTCAAGTAGAAAGCCCCTGTGAATAATATATTTGACTAGAAAAGAACACATGTGCCATGTCTTCCCAAATAGCCACGTCAATATCTGCTGACATAAGAACTCAAGTAATCAAACTATTCCACACGTGGCATACACTCTGGTTAACCCCGTGTGCAGTTAGTGTTCCAGCCACATCCCAAAAAGGAAACTCTATAAATACGCACACACTCTATCCTCGTTCGACTCATCACCTTATCCATGTCAAACATTAACTACTTCGAATTTCCGGACAATAGATTCTTTCAAGAATCTAGACCCGTACAAGATTCTCAACTTCAAGAGAATAAAAAATGTAGTATCCCCCACAAGCTGACACAAGACCAAGAGTTTTACTTTATGGTGTCAGCTCTCCGGCATGTGATCTCTGGCGCCGATGGAAAGACCGACGGAGAAGCAGCTCAGCTTTTAAGGGAAGTTGAAAATGCCAGGTCAGCTTCCATATTACCACGTAGGAGCATTGTGGAGCCCGCTGTGTCAGCTGCCACTTATCTAGCTTGTCACATTGGGAATACTACAACTACTTTTCACGTAAAGCAAGAGAATTTGGAGCTGCAGAAGGGAAGGAGAAGAAGGAGAAATACGAAGAAGGAATACAGAGGAGTGAGACAAAGGCCGTGGGGAAAATGGGCAGCAGAAATTAGAGACCCACATAAAGCGCAACGAGTTTGGCTTGGTACTTTTATTACTGCTGAAGAAGCTGCTAGAGCTTATGACAAGAAGGCTATTGAATTTAGAGGAGAAAAGGCCAAAACCAACTTCCCAATTTCAGAATATGCCGCCGCTGCAGCTACTGCAGTTACTGATCATCATAATAATAAGATGCCACTGGTAGTGGAAGAATTACAAGTCCAAAACGGGGTGGATAATATAATAGTGGCAGGTGATGATAATGGTGAAAGCAGTATCCACAATGGTGATGATAATGGTGAAAGCAATATGCAAACTGGTGATGATTTTTGGGATACGTTGGAAGATGATGGACTTGTCAAGTGGATAACCAAAAATATGTCGCAATGATCTTTCTATTAAGTTTTAAGGTTTGTCTTATTTAAGAATGCACTTTCTTTTCCTTGTTTGTCTTTTTCTTCTTCTTCCCGCTTGTTTTTTAAGTCTCTTTTTTTTACCGCTTTTCAGCTTTTTGGGTGGGTAGTTTGGAGTAGTAGGAAAATTATGTTGTTGGGTATTGTTTTTTTGAGTACTAAAGTTGCAATTATTTCAATTTTTATGAGAAAACGCAACAGAGGTGACTCGGATTTCTTTTTTCAATTTTTGTTATTTCAATTTTTATGAGAAAACGCAACAGAGGTGACTCGGATTTCTTTTTTCAATTTTTGTTAGTAAAAATCAATTTAAGATAAAAAAGTAGTTTTTTCCTGATATTTGATTGGATTTTGAGTTAAAGAAAGAAAATTTCGAAACATAAAGTAACTATGCGTAAATATTTAAGAACAAATATAGCAAATTTCTAGTGAACTGAGCCAATTTTTGTACAAGTATGCCATTAAAAGTAAAGATTATATGTAGGAAAATGTTCCGAATTTCAAGATTAGATAGAGAAAAATAGGATAACAAATGAATAGGTTTTGGTTTTTGCGAGGACGTTTGATCTTTACTTTAAAAAATTGCCTCAGAGACTAACAGATGTTTAACTGTCATGGCCTTACTGAAGCATACTTGCAAGTACGAATCCATAGTAACGAAAATGGAATTCTTGAAAGGAGTTCATTTTTTTGTCTTCATATTCCTTTCAACAGCGAGATATATGGTCTCTTTCCGCCGTCAAATTCGATGTAGCGCCATATCAAGAAACAAGCCATGCTCTAATCCAAACATAATTGTCGAAACATCCCTTTTCACTAAAACATCTGGCAAAACTTTGCAGAGTTGAAATAGGGAAACTGGCACCTAATAGAAACTTTACGACAAACTTAAATTTACTAAAATATTTTTGACGCCGCGTGAATTATGTCCAAGCGCAAGCTAAATTGATGAAAAGCAGCCAAGCGAAAAGGAGGTGAATGTTTTTGCAGATAACAGCCATGCACAGGGTTTAATTTCAAATCTCAGCAGCCAAACCACAACTTAGTAATCCATGTTTCGAACAAAATTGAGAGGATCATTATAATCACCAACCAATTATCTAAGTCCAAATTAAGTTATTTTCAGAAGCCGTAAATGGAAGAAGGTACCAAAACTAGCTTGAATGTCTCACTGACATATATTCTCAAGAACAGATCCTTCCCTATCAAGATCTCTAACCCATGTAATTTCCTCATCCAGTGGTTTTTGTCCCACTGATGGTTTGCTTTGCCACGTATATTTGTTTAACCTTAGTAGATGGAAAGCCCTTTTCTGCACCCAAAGACTGATTTCTGCCATGGAAGCCCATTCTGCGATGGGACCAATCATTTCCAGCCATACTTCTTTGAGACATCCCACCACCCCTGTGATAGTTATAGCCTGCAGATTGACTCTGCTGAACAGATGTATTCTTCTGTTGGAAATGTGATTTGAAACCACTGCTGCCCGGCTCTTTACCGTTGTTGCTAACACCGTTTCTGAGACTATCATTTTTGCCAATATCTGCATTAACACATCCAGAGGAGCTTTGACTAACAAGACTTTGAGCAGAACCACTAGTAGCCCCTGACTTAGAAGAATGTACAAGACCCAATTCATCAGGAAACTGAGCTGCATTGGCATCTGTTGCAACAGTAAAACTGGGGGTACCATCAGAGGCTTCAGAAGGATGAGACTCCAAGAACCTATTAGTATTCAATGACTGATCAACAGAATGAACGTGCCCAAATTTAGAAGGCAATGCGCCTTCAGCTTGCTGCTGCAAGTGATGAGAGATGGGAACAGAATGAAGAGTTGACGCAGGGACATGGGACCAGCGAGCTTGGACTGGCATTTCAGGTGCAGACTGAGTAGAAACCAAAGCAAAGTACAATGTTATATACGAGAACTACTTGCACCAATGGATCACATAACAAAAATCTAGAGCAGTACAACAACAACAAAACCTAGTATAATCTCACTAGTGGGGTCAGGGGAAGGTAGTGTGTACGCAAACCTTACCCCTACCTAGTGAAAGTAAAGAGGTGGTTTTCGACATATCCTCGGCTCATCTAGAGCATTACAGATTCCATATTTTTAAGGAGCAAATCAATAAGTTCTGGCAAGTGTATTATGTAAAAAACACAAACACTGTGCAAAAGTTATATCCCAAGAAATGAAGACAAGTTCGATTATGTCAGAATGAATCAAGTGAGAGAACAAAACATGTATTCTCCACCACAAAGGGGAGAACAATTTTTGTTTTTTCACATAATACACTTGCCAGAACTTATTGATTTACTCCTTTTAAGTATGGAATCTGTAATGCTCTAGATGAGCCGAGAGTATATCGGAAACAGCCTCTCTACCTTCACCCGGTAAGGTAACGTGTATGCAGACCTTACCCCTACCGGATGAAGATAGATAGATTGTTTCCGATATACCCTCGGCTTTCCCCCCCTCCCCAAAAAAATTAGGGGAGAAAAGAGACAAGGGAAAAAAAAGTTGGTTGTTTTGGGGGAAGGATCCAACAGATCAACTCAAACCGATGATGGAATCGCATTCCTTACCTGGAATGGAGATACATCAAACATGGCCAAAGGAGAAGCCATGGGCATAATTGGTGAAGCAGGGCCAAGATGCTGGATCGTAGCAGGCATATTTGATAAATTCCGCTGAGAACCAGCCATATTTACGTTATTCATATCCCCCTCAGTGATAGCCATTGCGGAGGATGAGGGTGTGTGCTTCCAATCAGGCTGCTTTCCAGAAGGTAAATAAGTGGTACCCATAAAGCTCAATCCAACCTGGCCATACTGTCCAACTGGTGCAAAATGATTATAGACCACCATGTGCGGTGGACCTTGAACCCCAGGGATACCTCCAGGTGGGCCTATGAAAGGGCCAGTAAACCCTGCTGGATGACCATAGAACGAGTCCAACGTAGAATGGCATTGCTGCCATGCACCAAGAGGACCTGAACTAGACACACTAGCCTTCTGTGACTGTGATTGGGAGCCAGCCGACTCTTTATGTGGACCAAAGGCAAAAATAGGACCACCTAACACAGGATTCATCTCATAGAAAGGAAAATGTGATGGTGGGACACCCGGAAAATGAGATAGGATTTGGCTCGAAGAATTCTGGGGACTTGGCAGGGGCTGCCACAATGAAATCGGAGGAGTTTCAACATTGAGATCAGCAGGAAGAGATACGCTAAGAGACTCTTCTGCCCTCGATTGGCTGCTCAATTGCTGATCACCTGCCATAACACAGACTGATTAATAAAAGTTACTGACAGAGCAATCAAATGATAAAAAAAAGCTGGGATATTTCAACATCCGTACCTTCAAAGGTTTTAGCTTCTGAAACAGCAGAGCCTAGTCCATTCCCGACAATTTCATCACTGCTGATAGCTGCTACAGCAACAGCAGAAGCAGCTGCTTCAGCTTCAGCCTCACAATCTTGTACATTTACACATGGATCATTTGCACGTTTGTCTTTCTCAAAGAAAAGGGTACAATCACTTTCATCTGGAGAAATATTACGGGAAATTTGTACTTCAGCTCGATTAGAACCTGGAGCTCCAATTCCATGTGAAACAACACGATTACTAGTATGAAGGACTGTTGGGGAAGTAACAGCACCTATTAAACGTTGGATTAGATTATCCGAACAATAGAATCATAACTCAATAATACATACATATGGTATGACAAGGAGTGTTACCAAATTGAATTTTCTCGCCAGCAAGCAAGGAGTTAATTGGACTTGCAGCAGAAGAAAAAGATTTGTCCTTTGTTAAGATGGAAGATGATGGTAAGATGGGCTCAGTGACTGCACCACCATGAGCTCCAACAGAAGCTGCATGTGCTTCAAATCTGGCAGGGTTCATAGCCTCTTCAAGTTGGCTCTGCGACAAGGCCATAACCTATGCCAAAGTGAGTCAGAAAAATCCTCAGAGCCAATGATTGCAGCAATAATGACCCACAAAGAATATAGATCCTAGCCAACACAGTAATAAACAAAAGACCAACGAGCAATAACACCACCAGTAACTAAAGATTAAAATATGTGAATATCCAGTACCATTTATGAAAAAGCAGATGACAAAATCCAGTAACAAAATAAGGCATTATTTAGCTGATGTTCAAGAAAGAAATCATGTCGGACTTCTCCCTCAAATATACCAAATATGTTTGGTACAATATCAATAATTTGGAAAAGAATAGTCACTCCATTAATTTTAGGTTTGCAAGAGGAAACTAATAGTAGAGTGGAAAATAAGGCAGCGAACACATATTTTGAATCGGCAGATTAGAACTGGTGAATCCCCGTGAAATAAAATGCTAGCACAGAAAAACTTTTGGAAGCATAGGTGCGCAATGGGACTGTATCGTTTACTATCGAGCTAGCAAATCCAGCGTTAAACTTTTCATAGGACATTTCATCAAGGTATAATTTGAATGACAGAAATGACAATGATCTAACAGGAAGTGGTATCCTGACTGCATAAAACATCACAGATAATAAGGTGGACTAAAACCGACAAAAGAAAATACCTGTTGATTGATCTGTGCACTACCCCATGAGTTTAGAGGTGTTGATGTAGCATTCTCTGTATTCTTCTTGCTCTCAAACATCAGGCCCGGCTCAAGGTCAACACCAGCAGAAACAACAGTACCAGAGGTGGTTTGGAGCAACCTGTCGAAATAAATGAATAACTTACTGACAAGCATTTCAGGAGGACAAGAAGTTCTTTTGCTATGATTTAGCCAATAGAACACACATACTTGGCAGTATAAAATTGTTTATCGGGCTGAGATCCATTGCTCCCTGAAGTAGTTCCAATTGGAGCAAGTGGCTGCGACATCACGGTAGTATATCCAGTGGACACATCCTTATAAACAGATCCATGCGCCTCTGAAGCTATAACATCTGAATAATTATTCTTATTTTGTGTTTCTCCACCCACAGATGCAAAGATTTTATTTGGGCAAGTTGTGATTGCAATACTTTGTCTAGTCGTCCGAGGTTTGCGTGGAGGCTGAAAACATGATTAAGATAAGGTTAAGATATAACATCGCATAAATATCAAAAGGTAAGAATGAATATGGATAACTCGCCAAAACCTTAGAAACACGGGATTTCGCCTTGATATCTTTTTCTCTTTGTTCTCGCCTATCATTCAGCATTTGCCTCTTAGACCTGACTTCAATAAAGTCATCTTCATCGCTAGGTGCTTCTATGCCAGGCTGTTTAAAAACACGTACAATACCACTCTGCAACGGGGCATCAACATCCTCCTCGGATATGTTCCTTTTTAGATTTCCCTCGCCAGCGTGTGAAGCATTCTGACTTTTGTGTAGCACAGCCTTTCTGTCATCTTTGCTTGGCTTGTTACTGGAATCAACCTCATGAGAAGCAACATTTGCTGACATAGGATCAAACTCTACATTTTGCTTTGGTAGCTTACTAGAGAAGGATCCTCTCTTTGATCCACTTTTTGCAATAATCACTGCAGCAGATCTCCCGCCATGATTTAACTTTTCACCAAGACCAGAGTCGTTAGAAAAAACCATGCTGGATGATTGCCTGGTATCTGAATTTTCCCGGATTCGAAACTCAGTTCGCTGAACTGTTCGACGAGGCCGTCTCTGAAATCTACTTGACTCAGAATAAGGACCATCAGAAGTTGGAAAAGATGACCTCAACCCAGAACCTTTTACAGCATACGTGAATCTTTTTCCCTTGTTGCCGTATGCTTGGCCTTGAGCCCTGCCCCCAGCATAATTTTTCTCATTAGAAACTGACTGAGTTGATGGCAGCACAGAGGACTGCTTGCCATCAGAACCCTTCCCCTTAGATGGCTGCACATGCCTATCAGCATTAGTCAAGCCCTTAGCTTCAGCTTGAAGAGCTGACTCTGAGATAAGCTTTCTATCACTAGCACCTGCTATCCCAGTAATGTTGGTTGTAAGAGCTTTGCTTTCTGCACTTCCTTGTGCTGGCTTACTGTCATTATGTCCTCCAGGCCTCAATACAGAAGCATGTTCTTGATTTGCTGAAAGAGATTGAACATTGTCTTTCATCACACTCAGAGCAGAAGCATCTAGAGCAGGCTGGGGAGGCACAGAACCACTGGAGTTCTGACTGGTGTTGTAATGAGCCTGCACATTAGGCTGACCAAAAGACATTGACTGAGCAGTGATTGGCACAATCCCTTGTGAGACATTAGATGAATACCTGAGCTGACCAAATTGAAAGATGGGAGGCTGTGATGGATGTATATGGGTAAGGGATGGACCAACTGGTGGATGGAGATGAAAAGGCATTTGAATGGAACCAATTTGGATGGCTGGTACTGGAGAAGGTATTAAAGAAGGACCAGAAAACAGCCCAAACTGAAGCTTAACAGGTAAATCAGGCTGACTAGAAGATGTTAAACTTGACACACTAGTCTGACCAATAGAAGATGGAGTGCCAAGGGATGAGAAAGTTTGCTGAGCGCATATGCTAGGGCCGCAATACACATCAACGCCATCCAATAGATTTGAGGCTGCAGCACTGTGAGGTTCAGTACTCACTCTAAACTCAGATTCTTGCATAATTTTTGCAGTTTCTTGGACCCTGTTGGAGGAGCTATCCAAACTAGCCCCAGGGGTGGCCTCAACAGGATGAAGGCACTTTTCATCAACTTGAACCCCATATACAGATCCACCTTCAGAGGTTTCAGGCCTATCAAATACACTTTCTTCATTCCTTGAATTCCTCTCAAAATCATCACTTGGTATTGCAACTTCAACACCCTCATCAAAGCCCAAAACCAAGTTATCCAATTTGTGAGATGATTCGTCCTCGCCTAATTGGAGATCCTCAAATTCTTGGTTCAGGTCAGGATTCTCATCATCTGCTTCACGCACTTCATCCTCTTCCCTATAACCATCTTCATCCTCATCATACTCTTCTTGCTGCTGCAACTCACCATTATCTTCCACATTCCAGTCTTCATCCTCAATAGCAGAGATAGAACTGGAAACCGTCTTCATGGCATCTTTTGCAGAATTATCATTTAAGAGAGCACATTCATACCCAGAGAGATTTACATTTTTTCCTTCTGCGGAAACAGATATCGAACAAGAATCTCCAGATTCATCCAATTCATCATGAGAGAGATGAGGCGGAGAGTTCGGAGGGCTTGTAACAGATAGAGAAGACTGTGAATCACACCTTGGGCTCATATCTTTATTAAGTTTAGTAACTTCTGCAAGAGTGCTCTCCTGCAGGGGAGTAACATGTTCAGATGGATGGCCACCAAGATAGCCCGTCTGCCTTGCAGAGTCACCTCCTCGATGATGAGTATAATGGCTTTCATTGTCAATAAGGTTCGACGAACCAGGGTGATCGTTCATACTCCTGAAAGTTCTCTGCATAGTAGAGAGTACAGGTGGAGGAAGCACACGTGGCTGTCTCACAGAATGCCTTGACTTACCATAGGAATAAGGTTCATCTGCTTCAGAATTTTGATATAGCCGATCTGAGTAAGGAAAGCGAGTACTGCCACGAGAACGAGCTTGCCCCCAACCAATATCACCATACCTATCTGAAAGATTGTCATGAAATTCTGTGTCCATGTCTTTGTTCCTGGTGTATGGATCAGCATCCATAGTAAGGTTCCACCTATGCTCTTTCCGATGGCCAAATTCATCCGTATATCCTTCTCGTCCACCTTTGGCATAACTACCAGAAGCCAAATATCCAGCTCCTCCTGAAAAATCTTTTCGGGGAGCTGCTCTGCCTCCAGCAGATGCATCCCTTCTTGGACTATGATGACGAATATCTTGGTCCTGTAGATGCACTGATGAGCTACTTCCATTCTCAAGTGCATCCCCTCTCCACGAATTAATAGGTCTTCCTCTGTCTGGAAAATTTGGAAAATTCTCTCGAGAGGAATAGTGCTGGGAACATACATCAGCAGATCTGCTTAAGACAGGGGTGTCAAAAGATGCTGAAGTTGTTAAACGTTCCACCATTCTTTCACTCTCATCCCAATTATCCACATCAGCTCCCCCTGAAACATCAATTTCCTTGTTCATGGCAGATATTTTGTCATAAGTGGTGACAACTAAAGTATCAGTTTTTGGCCCTTCAGCCTGCCTCTTGGCTATCTTGGCCTCCAATTCCAAAAGCTTTAGTTTAGCAGCCTGCTTCCTCCTTTCTTCCTCCATGACAATCCTTCTTTTTTCTTCCTCTCTAGCAACTCTCTGCTCTTCAGCTCTTCTAACTGCATCAAGCCGCTCTTGCTCTGCCCTCCAAGCAGCTTCTCGTGCCTCATCTTCCAATTTTCGTCGACGCTCTTCCTCTTCTCTAATCAGTCTCTGTCTCTCCTCTTCCTCCCTTCGAGCTTGCTCCAATGCTCTTTCTTGTTCTTCCATAATTCGTTGTCGCTCAAGCTCTTGCATCTTTTGAACTCGTTCCAGTTCAGCCTCAAAAGATTCTCTGATAGGGTCATAGAAATCAGTCTGCTTAACCACATCCTTTTTTCTCTTGATCACTGCAGAAAGTCCTCCAGGAAAGAGATCCCTTTCATCAAATCCTGCAGATTCATAGTCTTTCAGGTATGGATCCTCTATGTATGGCCTTTCACCCCTTGAACGGGCACCTTTCTCCCTGCCATTCAGAACAGGATCAGTCATAGGAAGTGATTTCCCAATGGATGCAAATGAAGGTTTTGACCCAGAGTTGTTCTGAAAGCCATCACGCTTGAATCTGCTGGACAGTTCACTACCAAGGCGATCTTGAGTCATGTGCTCGACCCCTCGACTGTTGGATGATTCTGTTGCATGATTCCACCGTTGTCTGTTGTCAGTAACAAGACCCGTATCTTTCCTTCCGTATGAATAATCCCGACTTCCGGTAAAACTTTCATCACGAGTGGTGTCCCCAAAATGTGGTGGGACATACCTGTTATCTTTCCCTAAATCTTTGTTAACAAAAGATTCCCTGGAGCTAACAGCATTCCTGTCATTGGCAATGTCTGTAACTTTACCATCTCTAGGAAGGATTGAGTTCCTCCGTGTGCTCCCTTCCCTCCCTTCTCTACTAGGTATTCTCACATCCCTGCTATAGGTGTCACCTCTCAAGGCATCAATGGTAAACCCATTCCCAGTCTGAGCCTCTCTAGGACCCCTCCTTTCAAATTGATTATGAGCAGTTTTATGGGGCAACACATTAGTTCGAGGCAGGTCAAAATCCCTATCCCAATAATTATCAACTTTTGAAATCCCAATATCTCTGCCCCTATCTGCAAATATGTGTCCAGTATCACGTTCGTCATCAGCCCAATCAGACCTAGGATTCAACCGGACTAATGGAAGTGGCCCCGCAAAGAAATCTTCCTGCTTCCGAGGTTGATCCCCCCTACGAGCACTGCTCAAACCATGTCTTTCATACCCATTTTCTGCAAGGCCATTTCCAGTTGCATGACGTGAAGAGTGCCCATGAGGACGCATATCAACCACTGAACTCATGTTGTAACTGTCTCTTTGTTCGTCAGATGTTCCTTCACCAGATAGGTACTTCTGCTTTTGATTCAAACCATCCTTTTGCTTGTTTGTCTGTCCAGAAGAGGCAGGCAATGCAGCTTGAAGAGAAGGAAAATCCTCGCCTCTCAAAACGGAGACTTTCTCAGCAGTCAAAGGAAATGTTTTTGCAGGAACATTAACTGCAGCTCCACTTCCAATTCCACGAGCTGAAGGGGGCATGTAGGATCCACTAACCTGGTTGTTGATGCCATCAGTACTATGCCTGGTCTGATCCGAACCATCAACAACAACCTGACCATCACTTCTCACATCTTTCTCTTGCAATGCAACTGCTGCAGCAGCAGCAGGCTTAGTCCAACCCATACCAGACGAGGATGGGCTCGGCCCACTCCCTTGACCACCACCTCCCAATGCCCCACCGCCCGAGCCTGATAAATCAAATTTCTCATGCTCTTTCCTCAATGAAGGCAAATTCAAGGGGGGTGGAACAGATAATTTAGCCCCAATTTTCTGGGTACTCCGATGCCGGGACAGAACAACCATTCCTCCACCCCCGCTACCAGGCCGACCACGGCCCATCCCCCCGGCCTGCCCATAAGAACCACTATAAGATTTATTATCATGATGAGAAGTATGGCCATATGATTTATTTAAATTCACAGACACAAATTTGCTCCCAACGCCGCCATGATTAGCCATATCAGAACCCCACAACGCATCAAAAGTGTATATAACAATGTTTTCTCTAGCCCCAAAAAAATGTTTATCGGCCCCCAAAATCTCACATGAAAATGATCCAATAACAAAAACCCTAAGAACCCAAAAAAATGAGAGTAGTAATAGTTTAATTGGGGATAAATTTATTATTACAGCTAATAAATCGAATAGAAGTATAGAACAGATATTGAACAGTATTACAGGCTAGATTAGGGTATGGATGCAAAGCGGGTCGGAAACGGGTTGTTGGATCAGGTGAAAATGAGCAAGCAGGATAATGAGCTTACCTCCGACGGCGTAAGATATATGACGGCGATGTTTAATGTGCGCCGCGTATAGATATATATATAGAGAGAGAGAGAGAATGACGTTAGAGAAGAAGCCCTACTACTGCTGTAGTCGTCGGACAATAGAAGAGCGAGAAAGAGATCACTTCTCTTCGTTTGGAGAGAGAAAATTGGGGTGAAACAATGAGCGGAACATTAGGCATTATCGTTTTGTCTTTTCCTTTTGTTCCCCAAACTTATTAAATAATTACATTTGTCTCCACAATGTTTATTGGATTTCGTCAATGTCGGCCCTCGACTCCTTTACTTTTGGCATAATTAAATCGATTAAATGCAAAAATTGTTATACATGGGTTGTTTTTTGTTTTTTGTTTTGTGTTTTTTGTTTTTTTGTTTTTTTGTTTTTTGGTACTAACACATGGGTTGTTATAACTTATAACTGAGAAGTGGATAATGTAAGATTAATTGTGTTGTGATTTAACATATATATATATATATATATCTATGCTCTGGCATCAGTGTTTTAAAAGACGGGGGCATGAAACGATGCATTTTATCTCTGACGAGACGAGGCGTAAGCCTTGAGACATGGGACGTAAGTCCTACGGATCTTTAAATTTTACTAATTTCAAGAATTTATATATAATATAAAATAAAAATAATTATAAAAATTACATTAAAATCACAAAACTATAACATATAATTTATTTAAATATTTATAGATTATAATTTAACTATGCAAATTAGTTGCATTATCGTTACAACTCAAACGTCAAAAGCACGTATCCGATGTAAAATCTTATATGTATGTCTTAAGTAATAATGAATATTGAAATAATTTCAATATTATAATTTAATATTTTTTTTAAATACTCCTTTTATTTAATATGCTTTCTATTTGAAAGAGAATTTATATAAAAATATTATTCAAAATTTAAATATGATTCTCTAGCATCATTTATTTATAAGCTTCAACAAGTTAATAAAATGACACATAAGTTAACATACTATACCATGATAACTATTTATTTACAAATAGTTACTAGCTAATACAGAGCTATAAAATTATATAGTATTGCATTTCGTAAACATGAAAAATAATATGTAGGAAAATAATTTTAAAAAATTATAGACTAATATAATAAAAATATAACAAAAGTTAATAATAAATACTTTTAAATGAAAGCTTTATCTAAAATTTACTATAATCTTATTGGATAACATGCAATAAATTTTATTTTTATTATGACATAAAATATTCTCAACTTAGTGATTTTATGATTAAGGAAAAAGTACTTTAAAAGGGATCAGATGGCTTCCTATAAACAGAAGCTTATTCATGCTAGGGAGACACTGGACATAGTGCAAAGTCAGTTGAAGCTTAATCCACTTTCACAGAACTTGTTCATTGATGAGAAGGCAGCATTGTATGAAATTGAAAAATGGAGCAAGGTGGAGGAGCAGGTTATGAGGCAGATCCAAGGCTTGCTGGATTGAATGTGGAGATGCTAATACTAAATACTTTCATGCTCAATGGAAGATCAGAACTAGCCAGAATAACATTACTTCTATATATACTGAGTCAGGTATAAAACTAACAGAGCCATCAGCTGTGGAGCAGGAGTTTATTTAGGTGTTCAAATCATTGATGGGAGAGCATGCTGCTGAGCTTCCTTGTATTAACACTGCTGTTATGAGGGAAGGACAATGCCTAACTTTATCACAGCAACAAATGTTAATTCAAGAGATCACAATAGAAGAAATTACATAAGCCATAAAGGAGATGCCTAGGGACAAAGCACCAGGTGTGGATGGATTTCCTGTGGAGTTCCTTACTGGCAACTGGGAGATAGTAAAGGAAGATATTTTTGCTGCTATTAAGGATTTCTTCTCCTCTGGCATTCTACCCCATATGATCAACACTAACGCTATTGCACTTGTGTCTAAGGTTAGAACTCATTCAACTGTCAAAGACTATAGGCCTATTGCTTGCTGCACCACTGTTTACAAAATTGTTTCCAAAGTCAATACAAGGAGGATGAAAGCTGTAATTGGTGGTTTAGTTGGACATGCTCCGTCAGCATTTATTGAAGGTAGAAGCATTGTTGATAATATACTGCTTAGTCATGAAATTTTCAAGGGGTATTCAAGAAAAGGAGTATCTCCCAGATGTGTACTCAAGGTGGATCTAAGGAAGGCTTATGACACTCTTGAATGGGGCTTTCTTAAACAGATTCTTATTGACCTTGGATTTCCTACTAAATTTCTAAACTGGATAATGGCCTGTGTTACTTCTGTTTCCTATTCCCTAGTACTGAATGGTGGCCTTACTATGTCATTCATTGCTAGGAGAGGTATTAGGCAAGGTGATCCCATGTCTCCTTATTTGCTTGTTCTTGCTATGGAGTATCTGAATAGAACACTGGGATAGTTGCACAAAAATGGAGATTTTAACTTTCATCCCAAATGCAAGAAGCTAAATTGTGTACATGTTTGCTTTGCTGATGACCTCCTTATGTTCTGTCGAGCTGATGTTATTTCTATCCAGATTCTTCAAGAGGCTTTCCTTGAGTTCTCTAAAGCTTCTGGTTTAAGAAAACATTAGCAAAAGTTCTGTGTACTTGGCTAGAATACAGCAGTCTCCTAGTGAAGAAATAATGGAAAAGCTGGGATTCATTGAAGGACAGCTTCCTTTCAAGTATTTAGGGATTCCTCTCAACTCTAAAAAACTTGCTATTCATCATTACTTACCACTGATTGAGAAGATCATTGCCAAAGTCAAATGCTGGTCTGCCAAAATGCTGTCCTATGCATGATGGTGTCAACTGATTAAGGCTGTTATCTTTGGCATTCAGACATATTGGGCACAAGTTTTCATATTGCCAAAGATGGTTTTGAAGACAATTGAAGCAATATGTAGGTCCTTCCTATGGACAGGTAATGCTACTGTATCCAAGAGGACTTTGGCTGCATGGGAGAAAGTCTGTAAACCAATTTCTGCTGGGGGATTGAAATATCATTGATATGGTTGTATAGAATAAGGCAGCTGTTACAAAGCTGCTTTGGGACCTGGCTAGGAAGAAAAAGTGTCTATGGATAAAGTGGCTTCACTACTACTATATAAAACAGTATGATATTGGTTCTATGTCCCTGCCCAAGTCTGCTTCTTGGATTGTTAGAAAGATCCTGGATTGCAGGATTGCTGTAATGGAAAATCAGCAGCTACAAGGGGATCTCTTTATCATATTACAATCAATGTGCAAACTAAACAAGTTTCAGATCCAAAAACTTTATTTTGCTATGCTGCCAGAATATAATAAGGTAGAATGGAAGAATGTGATGCTGACTTCAAACGTGCAACCAAGACACAAATTCACAGTGTGGCTTGCTGCTCATCACAGGCTTCCTACTACTGACAGACTGCAGAAGTATGGGATTCAGGTGCCTACAGATTGTATATTCTGTCAGCAGCATGCTGAGAACTTTGAGCACTTGTATTTTGATTGCCAAGTTACCAGTCGATTATGGAATAGAATATGATATTGGTTGGAATACAAAAGAACAGTTGGAAGGTGGGAAGATGAGCTTCAATGGATCTGTAGCATAGCTAGAAGCAAACAATGGCACAAAGCAATTACTGCTTCTGCCTTTGTGACTGTTGTAGCGCTGATATGGAGGGACAGAAACTGCATTCGTTTTTATGGCAAGGCATTTATAGAAGACCAGTTCTGTAGGGAGGTTGCACTGTTATTGCATATACGAGGCAGAAAATGTAAGAAATGGAAGGATGGTTTACGGCAACAAAACTACTACCCTTAACTATAGCTTGCATTTTTATACATAGATAGCTTGAATATAAGTGAATAGTTTAGTAGAATTTGTAAATAAGTAGTAGCTAGTCCATGCTACTACTATAGAACTCACTATTCTTTGACATCAATGAAGTTAACAGTTACATTTAAAAAAAAATAATTTTGAATAGTTAACAATTTATTAAGAAATTTTGAAGATTTATAAGGTTAGTTACATACAATTGCATAAAGTTCTACCAGGCAAACCTAGTACGTAAGGCGTTGGGCGTGTCCGGGATGTAAGCCCCGACGGCCGAGGCGTAAGTCTCACCGAACTAAGCCATGCGTAGGCCTGTGGGTATTTTACGAGTGCCCCGCCCCAGGGCGAGTCCCGGGCAAGTCCCAATTCTACCTTTTAAAACTTAGTCTGGCTTTACTATTTTAAATTATATATATATATATATATATATATATATATATATATATATATATCTATATATATATATATATATATAAGTATACATATATACATTTATTCTATAAAATTATACAAAATGCTACATTAACTCTACAAGATATAATACCAATATCAAACATTGTATATTTGTATTTAATACGCAAAAATTTAACAATACGAATCGTTATGTTGCAAAATATACTGTCTGGCCAAAAAGTGTTGTGCTTTTTGTTAAACTAACTAAATAAGAAGACTTTAGGCAAATATTAACCAATGATAACTTACTTTAGATCTAAGATAGAAGATGAGAGTAAGCAAGCATAGTGCACATAAGATTTAATTAAAACAGTGATTGAATCACATCATATAAGAAGAGGGTGGTAATTTTCATAATATCAAACAACAATTAAGAAGACGTAAATGAGAAGGGTCACCGATCTTTAGCAAGGTAGAACCCCGTACATTTGATACGATTTGACTAACAATATATATTGACGATCTGAGATTCTTTGCTTCTTTCTTCTTCGTGGGTGGAGAGAGAGATGAAGATTTCTCTTCTTTTCAGGGAACATGTCTGTGTCTGGACCCCCCCCCCCCCCCAATTTGTTCTCCTTCTCACTTAGTTTACATATTAGATCTGCTTCCTTACCCAACAGTCATTAACCATAGTACTTAAGTTTTGACTATATTACAAGCTTACTCCTTGAAATGCCGTAATATCCACTTTGCCTCTCAAGCATTCTAAATACATGACCTCGGTCATGGCCGAGGTACGTGTGGTTACAACGTGGTATGGATACGATGGTACCAAGTAACATTTCGTCGTCTCTCCCCACGTCAATTTTTTCTGGTCAGATTTTGACCCATATAGTTAGTTCCTCCTCCCGTTAGAGTCGCCTCTTAGCGAGCTCGATGGGCGAACTCTGTTGATTCAAAAATTGGGAGAAATCTAAACGCTATATGTGAGAGAAGAGAACCTCATGGTGAGGTAGCAACGTGACATTTCAAGAGCTGCGTCACACTGTCATGTAAGTTCAGAGTAATACTTCTCATGCATCATTATGGTGCACGTTTTCTATGCATTGCGTCGTTTCCAATGCCCTTTCCATTTTCTAAATGGCAGCATTTGGTTTTTCTGCTCAAGGCATTTATATCCCTATAAACAAGAGAGAATCTTTCATTTGAATGTCGCGTTTTTTAATCGCTCAAGAGAGATTTTTGCAAGTCTTCTTATTCTCCTTCAGTTTCTCATATTTCTGCTTCTATTAGGATTTATTGTGACCACTACCTTTTTCCCTTGTCATTCTCGTTTTCTTTAATCAAAGAAAATATGTCTAGATCTTCTTCCGACTCCGATAGTGTTGTTGGTGCTCCGGTACCGAAAAATAATGTACCCCTAATAGAAAAGGGGGTGGAGATGGCAGAGAATGACGATTTTCCGATGGTAGATGAGATGGTTCCCCGCCAATGGAAGGCGAGGACTGACTTCAATAGCCCTATGGGCAACGAGCTGGAACCCATTTTTTCTAAGAGGGATGCTACGGCGCTCGCGGCATTCAAAGCCAAATGGGGGATCCATGATCATATTGAACTGGTCCCGGTGGATCAGGACATATTGCATATACACCATTAGGGCTATTGCACGTTGAATGCATATCCCTTTGTCATCGGGTACACGTTTCCCCTTCCTTCCTTTGTGGTGGATTTTTGCCGCTTCTATGAGGTGTGTCCGGCTCAATTCTCTCCATATGCGTACAAGCTTTTCTTATGCTCATCAAGTACGTAGAGCTAGCCGGCCGAGGGATTTCTCTACAACATATGATTCACCTCTTCCCCTTCCATTTTCTTAGGGGTACGATGATTCACATGTGTCACCGAGGAGCCAAGATCTTGGTGGTGAAAATGAATGACAATGCAAATTGCCGCTTTTGGGAGAGCTTCTTCTATGTACGAACAGAGCACGTCATGTTGAACCCGGCAGGGTTTTATGAGATGTGAAATTTCACCCGTATGTCTTCCTTTCTTTTTTACTTTATGTATTTTTTCTTAAGACGGTCGTCGGTGTTGTCCCTTTAATAACCTCGTTGAGGGTTTGTTTTTGTTTTTGTAGCTGAGAGAGTACCTCTTTCGCTAGTTGCTAATATTCGTGAGTGGATGAGCGTGATTCTTCCCCATACGATGGGGATTTGCGAATGGGCACCTTTCCATGAGAGGTTTGGGGGAAAGCCTTTTGTTGGTGAGTCGGCTCGTTGTGGTGTGTTGTGCTCCATAGAAAGTGAGTCTCTTCGGGAGATCAACGATTCCACTTTGCCACGTGGTGTGGACGGGATGGCCTTGAGGGGGAGTTTCCTTTCACCATTTTATTTGTTTTGTGCTATTTTTCTTTCGCTGATTCCTCCCCTCTTTTTTGGATGAATCAAACCCAATCAAAAGGGAAGAAGGATCAGGATTTCTTTGACTTTTAGGAAAAATTAAGGAAAACAAAACTCAAGATGAAAGTATAATAAAAAAGCAGTTCAGTAATCCGAAAAAGTTTTCATCTATTTTGTATTTGTAGCATTTTGGCGACATGGCCGAGTGGTAAGGCAGAGGAATGCAAATCCCTTTTTCCCCAGTTCAAATCCAGGTGTCGCCTGATCAGCAAAAAACTCAAAATCTCTTTTTTTTCTTCTGTTCTATTATATAACCCGCCGAATGATTATAGACTTACATATTAGAGATCGAGAGTGCTCGTAGGGATGAGACTAGGGCCGAAGTCTTTCAGAAAATATCTGTGAAGTATTGTTCGTATCACAACAAGTGTCATGAAATGCACGTGCAGCTTAGGGCGGGCGGTATACCCAATCCGGTAGGGAAGAGTTGGAGAAAAGGGATGAGGAATTTATGCGGTCTATTCGCAGATGCAGCAAGGTCAAGGAGTTACTCAACGCCAAAGACGAGGAGCTCGAAGTGGGCAAATGGGTTGCGGCAGAGTGTGAAGACCTTCAGGCAAAGGCGCTAGTTTGCGAGCCAAGCTTGAACAAAACGCGACCAGAGTCGCCGACCTAAGTGCAGAATAGACGGAGAAAGTGGTTGAGCTAGAAAAGAAGGTGGCCGAGTTGGAGAGAGCTGAGGGGGCTCGAGTGTTGGCTTTGGAAACGGTGGTAGTGCTGGAAGACACTTACGCGTCCTTAGTTCTGAACGGGAAGTCGAAAGGGCGACTACCACACTGAGGGAGGCACGGCTCGAGGAGCGGATCGGTGAATTTGATTGGGATACTTCAAGATTGGGAGATCGAGTTACAGATTTCAAGGTTTAGAAGGCGCAACTGTTGTCTCAATCCCGCCCTCAAGAATCTGCCCCTATTGTTGTCCCCCGCCACTTGTATGAGTTATAGGTTCATGTCGAGGCCCAACGAGATATATATAAGGGCTTGTGGTAGGCGGGGAATGTTTCTAAGGCCGCTTTTCAATATGCTCAGCAAAGGCACGCGAGGCTTGTCTTGCCTACGGTTATGACCCTGCGACACTGGAGGCTGGCAAGGGTGCTGAGATTGAAGATGGGCTTCCTTTTGATGACGACGATACCGGGGAGAATGGCGGTGGAGATAATGCAGAGTGAACTTTTTTTGCAGCTTTTGTACTTAATTTTTTTGTTCTTTTGTTGTTTGTTTTTATTTTTTTGGGGCCGTTTTTGGCCTTTTGTAAGACGCATCTATTGGGCATGCACATCTTCTGAATAAAATAGTCATTTTTTCTCTGGTTACATATCTTTTGACTTTATTTCTTCTTCTTCTTTTTTTGAAAAAGATATTCAAAATTTTTCTGTGATGAGTCCCTAATTATTTAATTGGAAGTTCGAATGAGGTCGAATTTAGTTTGCTTGATCTGAGCTAGATCGGATCTCATTTTCTGAGTTCGAATGAAGTCACTTTTGATCTCCAAATTCGAGCGAGGTTGACTTCTGATTTGCTAATTTGTGCGAAATCATTTTGAACTTGTAAATTCGAGTAAGGTTGAAAGCTAACTCGCCGAATTGGGCGAAATTAGTTTTGACTTGTATATTCAAGCGAGGTTGAATTTAGACTTGCCAACTTCTACGAAATAAGTTTTGACTTGTATATTCGAGTAGGGTCGAATTCAGACTTGTTAATTTGGGCGAAGTTAGTTTTGACATGTATATTCTAGCAAGACCGAATTTAGTCTTTCGTTTGGCGATGGACGAGGGTCGTAGGGGTGTAAATTTGAGCCAGGTCAAAATAGTAACCCGTTATGAGTTCAAGTGAAGTCGAACTTTCCTTTCTCTTGGTGATGGACGATGGCCGTAAGGGTGTAAATTCGAGCGAGGTCGAAATAGTAACCCATTTTAAGTTCGAGCGAAGAACTTTCCTTTCACTTGGTGATGGCCAATGGCCGTGAGGGTGTAAATTTGATCGCGGTCAAAATTATAACCCATTGTGAGTTCGAGCGAAGTCGAACTTTCCTTTCACTTGGCGATTGCCGATGGCCGTGAGGGTGTAAATTCGAGCGAGGTTGAAATTGTAACCCGTTATGAGTTCGAGCAAAGTCAAACTTTCCTTTCACTTGGTGATGGACGATGACCGTGGGGGTGTAAACTCGAGCGAGATCGAAATTGTAACCCATTATGAGTTTGAATAAATTCGAACTTTCTTATCAGTTGGCAATGGCCGATGGCCATGAGTGTGTAAATTCGAGCAAGATCAAAATTATGACCCGTTGTGAGTTCGAGCAAAGTCAAACTTTCCTTTCATTAGGTGATGGCCGATGGACGACGAACGTGAGGGTGTAAATTCGAGCGAGGTCGAATTTGTGACTCGTTGTGAGCTCGAGTGAAGTCAAACTTTCCTTTCACTTGGGCGATGGCCGATGGCCATGAGGGTGTAAATTCGAGCGAGGTTAAAATTGTCACATGTTGTGAGTTCGAGCAAAGTCAAACTTTCCTTTCACTTGGCGATGTGCGGGCTTGGTGGGATGGTGAAATTTTCCTATTTCATTACTTTTATTAGAGAACATTACTCCTTGCCGCATTGTTTATGCGTGCATCCGAGTGAATCCCGGTTTGTTTAATTTTGCTTTCATTGGAGAGTACTGTGCGTCGGGGTAAGTACCAATCTATCTAGTCCCTTCTTTGGTAGGATGGGCGATGAATTTTATCGCTTGTGCTTCTGGAAACCCCGAGAGTTGATTAATTTTGAATGAAGTTCGGGCGTGATTCGTAATATCTAGTCGGCTTAATCGGCATAGGATTGCCATGACGATAGACGTGTAAGCTTTTTGTGCTTACATTCTGCCTGTGTTGGAGAGACTGTTATATGGACTCACCGACCAGTCCCAGGTCATGGAGATTTTCTTAATAATGTCGGCTTGTTCTGAGCCGTTTGTCCGTTATTTGTGATATGGTACAATATGGAGGGTCTTGCTCGACCGTTGCCTGTGGGATAGTATGGTGCGGAACGTTGCCCTGATGTGTTTAGTGGTGTTTGTTCCTTGTTCGCGCACATGTGAGAATGTTCATGTTCCTATCTCGATCCAAAAAAGAAAAATCACAAGTTAATCCCAAACGAAATTGCATGTTACCTTTACCTAATAAGTCGGCAAATGGAGAAGAGCACTATATGACGACTCGATTTATCCCGTACTCGAATGGCGATTTCAAATTCGGTAGCCTCGTGTTTAACTTTGCCATTAGTCGCATCTAGGTTCTTATGGGCTGAACATACTTTGCCCGTTGGGATCTCGAGCTCGGGTCCCGGCTCAATCTCGTCCGGTATGCGCAAAAATAAGGGAAGCATTAGTCATACTATGTATAAAAATTACTCACTATGAATACGAGTACAAAAATAAGGCAGGATAAGCCGGTTATTTTAAAGAATCACACAGTAGGCTATCGTCCTTCCTTAAGTGGAGGAAGTATATATCGATATATAACATTAATATAGTGAATAGGATTGCAGATGTGATAAGTGCCTAGTGACCGTAATCTCGCTTTGAGTACTCGTATGACGTACCAAACCCGTTGCTATATCGAGACGCAAATTTTGTATAAATATCAGAAATTATTTCGATTTCATGCAAAGATCTTACTCTCATTTGTTTGGTTATTTCAAAAGCTTATCTACCACTTTTTCAAGTTGGTACTTGTATTGTGATGCTGAGGTTATGACAACCGGGAAGTGATACTTTGGTTGGCTTTAGGTCTAGAGAAAATTAAATTATAGCTAAGAAATCTCCACATACAGCGCCAAATTGTCTGACCAAAACGTGTTGTGCTTTTTGTTAAACTAACTAAATAAGAAGACTTTATGTAAATCTTAACCAATGATAACTTACTCTAGATCTAAGATAGAAGATGAGAGTAAGCAAGCATAGTGCACATAAGATTTAACTAAAACAGTGATTGAATCACATCATATAAGAAGAGGGTGGTAATTTTCATAATATCAAACAACAATTAAGAAGACGTAAATGAGAAGGGTCACCGATCTTTAGCAAGGTAGAACTCCATACATTTGATACGATTAGACTAACAATATATATTGATGATCTGAGCTTCCTTGTTTGTTTCTTATTTGCGGTGGAGAGAGAGATGGAGATTCTCTTCTTTTCAGGGAATATGTCTGTGTCTGGATTGGATTTTCTCCGCCCCCTTCCTCTTCTTCTCACTTAGTTTATATACTAAATCTTCTTCCTTATCCAACGGTCTTTAACCATAGTACTTAAGTCATTTGAATATATTACGGGCTGAACTCTTGTAATGCCTTAATATCCACTTTGCCTCTCAGGCGTTCTAAATAGATGACCTCGAATCCGGTCAAGGTGCGTGTCATTACAGCGTGGTGTGGATACGACAATTTCAAGTAACTTTTTGTCGTCTCTCCCCATGCCGATTTTTGTCTTGTCATATTTTGACCCATACACATACATTATGTTAATCATAATTAATATTATACTGAAATTATTTTTTCTCATACGGTTAATTAAACAATCCCTATTAAAATAACGACAAATGTTTGGATAAATATAAATATTGGAAATCATATTTCCTTTAAACAAAAATCAAACTTCTCTCCCAAAGTAGTTGAAACTCAAAATCTCTAAACATAATTAAATTCAAAATTTAGCTAGCAATTTATTGTTTAAGTGACAAATCAAATTCTTTACAAACATATACACTAAATGATTAGAGATGTGACTTTTTTATGAAAAAAAAGAGACAAATATGAATTCGTACACTTCAATTAATATCCTTCCAAAATGCATGATTCAATGACATTCATGTTATTAATTAAGGATGTATTACAAGCAAAATACAAAAAAATAAAAAATAAGCAACATGTGTTTGGTTTCATAAATAAGAAGTAAAACAGTAAGAAACAAGTGATTTCATTTTGTAATTCGAGTCAATTGTGTGATGTGATCATTTTGACAATGAGGTTTGGTTAGCTATCGAATTTTATCGATACATATTACACTTTGTGTTTGTCCAATGAGATGTAATGAGTCATGTATTATAATTTATCAGTATGTTATCCAACTGAAGTCGCACATCTAATATTATATTTAATTTTGGCATATATTATTTTAATTAAACACATTTCAAATTTAAATTATTTATTTAAATAACGCGTGGCATAGTTAAAGTAATTAGATTGCCATTAAAATTACTAATAAACTCTATATACTTCAACTTTTTTTAGATTTATCTCTTTTTCGTACACTTCATTTATTGTCCTTCCAAGATGCATGACTCAATGATATTCCTGTTATTAATTAAGGATGTATTACAAGTAAACTACAAAACAAAACAAAAAATAAGCAACATGTCTTTGGTTCCATAAATAAGAAATAAAACAGTACGAAACAAGTGATTGCATTTTCTAATTCGAGTCAATTATGTGACGTGATCATTTTGACAATGAGTTTTGGTTAGCTATTGAATTTTATCGATACATATTGCACTTTGTATTTGTCCAATGAGATGTAATTAGTAATGTATTATAATTTATCAACGTGTTATCCAACCGAAGTCGCACACTTAATGTTACTTTTGATTTTGGCATATATTATTTTAATTAAACACAATTTAAATTTAAATTATTTATTTAAATAACGTGTGTCATAATTAAAATAATTAGATTGCCATTAAAATTGCCAATAAATCCTATATACTTCAACTTTTTTGGATTTATCTCTTTGTATGAGCTGTAAAATGGTCAAAACACAAATATAAAAAATATATTTTATTATGTAACGAGTAGTTTTGAAATAACTATTGTGATCTTTTACTAGACCTCATAAAGAATTAATATAAACTCACCGCAAATGCATTAAGAACCTTATAAAAAATGTATGATAAATATGATCTTCAAATAATACAAATATTTCACACACTTGTATTTAATAAGTATTTGTTCTTGTTATTTTTTATCATAAATTATTTAATATCTTATTAATAAAATCTACCCATTTTAAAAATATAAAAACTAGAAATAATACATAAAATGCATCCCGAACTTGTCATGATAAACAAGCTTCACGCCTAACTTTTACGGATGTTCCAGTACTATCCTATACTTGTTAGAACTTATTTTTTCTGCACCCTTTTAAGCCATCTCCTAGTTTTTTGTGCCTAACTACAAAGGGGTATGTTATTACTATTGTATAATCGTGAAAACGCAGAAACAAAATTATCAGCACTAATTACAACCTCCAACGATAATATATCCCCCTTTCTTCCAATTTAATACCCGACCCACCCTATTTCTTCTTTCACCATACCAACCTCACTAATCTTAACTTATTTTTTCTACCAAATCAGCCACAACTTATGTTCGAGATTCGGTTTTTAAGGCAAAGGTAGGTAATTTTAGTTAAATTTTGCGTGTTTTCACTTATATGTCTATTCTTCTTGTGTTTTGAACTACATTTAGGGTATACAGTAGCTTCAAAAAGGTTGAATAGGCTTTGTACGGAAGAGGATGATTATTCATCTACTGAAGAAGTGCAATGTAATCATGGATATTTGCTGTCATTGTTGACTTCTTGGACCCCAAGGAATCCTATAGAAGGTATTAAACTTGTCTGTATTATGTTGTAAGTTGATTTAATTTTCAATATTAAATCAGCTAAGATATGAAGAAATACCAATTTTATTGTTATTCATGCTAGGGTGCTAGAGCATGTGAATTTTTGGCGTTGGAGGGATGGAGAAATTGACCCTAGATCAAAGTTTGTTATTCTTAAATTGAAGAAGAT
This sequence comes from Nicotiana benthamiana, assembly GCA_034376525.1. NCBI lineage: Eukaryota > Viridiplantae > Streptophyta > Magnoliopsida > Solanales > Solanaceae > Nicotiana > Nicotiana benthamiana. The sequence continues at coordinate 105,457,430 of CM067334.1, read as the reverse complement.
ATCAGAAATTTGAAAGCCAAGTTGAAGTTTTTGAAAAACTGGACAATCTGATGGTAACAAAGAAGGATAAACATGAGATTGATAAGATAGACATTCAACTAGATTACTTGAAAACTGAAATGGAGACTATGAAAGAAAGGGAGAAGAAATGGAGGAGCAAAGTTGCTCGACCAAGAAAAAAGGAGAAAGTTCTTTGGTTTATCATTTGATGTTGTGTTATTATCTGTGTTAGTACTAGATTTCAAGTGAAGGATGATGAATTAAAGTTGCCATAGGCACTTTGTTTCTCTTGTCTATTTGATACATTTGTTAAACCTTATTGGTATGTGAACAATTTAATATTTGGTGAATTGTTTTTGTATTATTTATTATCTCATTTTGAAATGACATTGGTGGTTATTTTGGTCCTAAATTATTTTGTTCAAGTATATTAAATCCCTGAAATATTTTGAAAAAAACTGAATATATAGTGACAACTCCTCATAGAAAGAGTGCATAATTGCAGTTAATAATTACCACTAAAATGCAGTCATTGCTGCTCCTTGATAGCACCGTTCATTAATTAAAATAATTACCATAAAGAACAATAGTTGTTCCAAGAATTTTAGTCACAGCTTCTAACTCAAAAGACTGCATAATTGCAGTTACAACTTCTAACACAAAAAAGTGCATCATTTTAGTCATTGCTGCTAACACAAAGAGTAACTACTCTAGATAATCATACATCATAAAAGTTTAGAATAATATGCCAAGTAAACAAGATGTTTCTATGGGTTTCCAAGGTTGTGATGGTTGTATTGTGGAGCTTCCTTAACTTAACTGTGCAGTTTTTTACCCTGTTCTGATGACCTTTTATCCTCTCATATGATGGAGTTGTCTTTGTATCACTGCTTCTTTTTCTTTCTACTTCACTCTAGTTGATGGTGTGTGCCCAATATCTCTAGTGACATCTATTGAAGATATAATATTTCTGGGCCTACTTGAAGGCATTCCAAGCTATTAAAGAAAGGTGAAATTTGTTAGTTTAAACAAAAAGTACCACTTATTCGATATGCAAAAGATAATAAGAGGACTTACATTATGGATGGTGAAGCCACTTTCTATTTGAAACACTCCCATTTCAACCACTTTTGGTCCTTTTTAGGTCCTTGTCTCATTGGTATAACCTTTTGGTCTACCCATTCCTCTTCTAGTACTGCAGCAGACTTAGAACTGCCACTTGGTGCTGCACTTGTTGTACTTGGTGCTGCATTTGAAGTTGTTGTCTTGGTCTTACGACACCTTATCTTATTATGGTTTTTCTCATTACATGCTCTGCATATCATCCCCAGTCCTCTCCCAGACAGCTTACCTGTCTTGTTTTTAGTTTGCTATTTTCTTCTAACTTTCTTTAGACTCCCTAGCATCTTTATGACTGTTGGTGGAATAACAAATAACATTGGGAATCTGGTCACATTGACATATTAAAGACATGCTGAATAAAATAACTGTAGACTTTCAAGTCTTTTTGGTATACCATTTGAGCAACATAGTTAATTGGTTGCGACTTTCTGAAGTGAAGGGCAGCTACTGCATGGGCAAATGGTATGCTTTTTAGTATCCAAGATTTGCAACTGCATGTCATGGTTTGTAAAAAAATCAAATGTTTCAGATATTCAGTTTCTTTCACTTCATATATTGTTTCTCCATTCCACATAATATCACACTTTATTGACTTAGTTGTGTTATCTTGTATAACTTCCAATGACGTTGGTGAGATATCATGGATCCAACCATTAGCAAATTCTCTCAATTGCCTAATTCGGTGAATCATTTTTACTCTGATTCATCAAGCATTGTTATAATTGTCTTGTGTCTTGGCTCTAGTATCTAGGAGTTGAAGCTTTCAGCCATGTTGTTGTCCACGCTATCACAGTTGCTAAAGAACTTGAAGTACAACTTAGACAACCTTTCTTTGCTATACCACAATAAGTCATCAATGATCCACCTTCTAATCATTCTATAAAGTCAAATTCTTTCTCAATTTTGCCTCTAAAGTACTTCTGGCATACCTCCATAAATAATTTCTTCGTTCAATGCCTCCCCATTTCTTGGACCAATTAGTTAGGATGTATATTGCACACATCATGTGTTCAGAGCTTGGCAGTAGTTCATCTATTTCTTGATACAATTCATACACAGTAAGAAACTTTTCAGTAAGACTTATGGAAGCAATAGAAGAAAATTAATACAAAAATAGCACAACAATAAAATAAAGAACATAATACTAACATTTTGTATGTTTGTTATGAATGTGGAATTTTTCCCATATCCAAGGTCAACGTCATCCTTCAACAACCTTAAAAATCATGTCCAATTGAACTTATTCTTAACCTCAACCACTGCCCAAGCTAGAGCAGCACTTGGTTGTTACCATCCTTATAGACATCAACAAGCAATTTTCCCTTGCAAACACTATTTAAGAAGCAACCATCCATTCCAATAGAAGGCCTACGCCCAACCTTGAAGCTTTTTTCAATGCATTAAAATAGATGTAGAAGCCAACAAATATTTTCTTGCCACCTTCAAATTCTCTTCACTTAGTTTAACAACACATGTACTACCAGGATTAGACCTAAGCGTTTCATCTCTATTGCTCAAAATTCTACTATACTCCAGCATATGGTCACCCACTATATCATTCAAAACCTTATTTCTTGCTTTACAACAAGTTGATATCCCAACGTACAAACACAATTCTTTTCTTACAAGCTACTGAAATTTGAATATCCTTATGTTAGGTTGCTCTCTTATTTGATATAGTATTGATAGATGAGACGAGGGTCGGTGTTATTGAAAGGTTAGAGGTATGGAGACAGACTCTTGAGTCTAAAGGTTTCAAAATAAGCAGATCTAAGATAGAATACCTGGAGTGCAAGTTTGGCGCCGAGCCGAGCGAGGTAGGCAGGGACGTGATGATTGGTTCTCAGGCCATCGCCAAGAGGGACAGTGTCCGATATCTTGGGTCTGTGATTAAGGGGGACAGAGATATTGACGGGGACGTCACCCATCGTATAGGAGCGGGGTGGTCAAAGTGGAGGCTTGCATCAGGGGTCCTATGTGACAAGAATCCACACTAACTCAAGGGGAAATTCTATAGAGCCGTGGTTAGACCTGCGATGTTGTATGGGCGGAGTGCTGGCCCGTGAAGAACTCTCATGTTCAGAGAATGAAGGTTGCGAAGATGAGGATGCTTAGGTGGATGTGCGGGCACACCAGGCTAGATAAGATTAAGAATGAAGTTATTCGAGAGAAGGTAGGGGTGGCCCGGTGGATGAGAGGATGCGAGAAGCGAGGCTGAGGTGGTTCGGGCATGTACGGAGGAGGGGTCCCGATGCCCCGGTGAGGAGCTGCGAGCGGCTGGAGATTGTTGGCGGTCGGCGAGGCAGAGGGAGGCCTAAGAAGCATTGGGTAGAGGTGATTAGGCAGGACATGACTAGAATGCAAGTTTCCGAGAACATGACCCTTGATAGGAGAGTCTGGAGGTCTAGAATCAGGGTTGTAGGTTAAGGGCTCCTAGAGTTTTTCGTACGCCTCACCCGGGGTTGGGTGTGGGTCAGCAGGGTTACCCATAGATGATTGTGTTTTAGCTTATGTCCCACCTATGGTTGTTTGTTATGGTAGTTACTGTATGATATTGCATGCGATTGTATTTACGTTTCTTATGACTAGATAATTATTTATGTTATTTCTGCGGGAGTTACTAATGCTCTATTGTTTTTGTTTTACTTTTTTCCTTTTATCCTATGAGCCGATGGTCGATTGGAAACAACCTCTCTGACCTTTCGGGTAGGGGTAAGGCTCGTCTACATATTACCCTCCCCAGACCCCACCTGGTGGGAGTATACTGGGTAGTTGTTGTTGCTGTTGTTATTGTAGGTTGCTCTCTTATTTTTTCTTTGAATTTCTTATCCAAGTACTTGGTGTTGCACAATTTGTTCTTGTTAGTAGGTTAATATGTGTATTGGAATGTACTGCTTCACAATAAAGTCTTTCGTCCTATAGTCATAGCTAGCAAACGGATGTCAGGGACAACCATCTTTGCACTTACACCTCACCCTTGTTGGTTGATTAACATATTTTTCCATAACAACTTTTCTTAACTGCAAACCTAGTAAGAGCTTTTCTAAACTTGTTAACACTCTCAAATGCAAAATCAAGCTCCCACACAATAGCCTTATAGTTTGGGTCAAATATCACTATTTTTTAACCTTTCTTCTTCTTATTTTGGGTTTCCTTTGATTAACCTCTCCCTCTCGTTCATCATAATTTGTATCAGTTTCAATTCTAACAGATTCATCAAAAGGATAATATCCTCACCTACTATTTATTATTCAAAGGATTCGATTGGCTTGACTTTTTTCTAGCTTCATACTCATCATAACCTACACCTACTTTTTTAACCCAACTTAATACCCTCAGTTGCAGGAACTCTAACGTTTCTCTTTTTTCTCTACTCAGTTATTCTTTCCTCCCTAAATGACCTATACTCTTCATGTATATCACTATCAAAATCCTCATCTCCTTCTTCAAATAACTATAAATGATTTGAATATGAGCTTTTCTCAACACTAAAGCCCTCTTCAAATTCAATAGGTACATTAGGTTCTGGAAGGGCAATAGGTTCAAAGGGGGCAGTAGTTTCAAAATAAGAACTTGGTTCAACAGGGGCACTAGTGGATAGTGTATTAGATACCTCTTCATATGTATCCAAACCCTCATTTTCCCCGGGTCTTGACCAAATTCTAAGAAAGGGGGGACCGATACTGGTTCATCAATCATGTGCTCCACAAATACATCCAAGATATCCCCATTTTTAATACTTATCAAATACCCATAATGACCTTATGCACTTTAATTTCTACCAAACAAGGACAATAATGTGGCCTTACATAAATTTGAGCAGAAGAAAGATTATAGCAAAAATCATTAACATAACCTAGAAATTAAAAGTAGGAGAACCTGCCTATATTAACATCAAATGGAAGTAATAACTCTACCTATATAATCCTTATCCGTAAAAGAGTTTAGCTTATCCATGGAGATTTTTCCTCCAAGGAAGAATCTTACTGTGACTAATTCAAAAGACATTTTAAAACCAACGCAAAGTAGATATATGACTATACAAACCAATATCTACCAAATCAAACCACATGCAACAATATATTCAGCATTATTACTGTAGCAGCGACAAAGAAAACCCTAGAGCTCAAAAAATCTTAAGGAAGACGAACAACACTAATCTTTAAAAAGAATATTTTCTATCCAAAATCCTAATCAAAGAAAGATTGTAGCATCAACAATTGGTAACAGTGACCGTACCCCTTTCCTTGCAACTCGAACAAATCCAACAATTCATCAAAACCCTAAATATAAGAGAAACAAAACGACAAATTGCGGTTATAACCTAGTTTAATCAAAGAAACATTCATGTTCTCCCTTCAATTTTAGTTGGGAAGAATGAATTTCAGACGTTTCGGGATTAAGCCTTTTTCGTCGACTAGGGATTTCTTTTACGGGGTGGGTGAAATGAACTGAAAAGAAAAATAGGTTGGGTAAATATTTCATGATAGAAGATGTCATTTTAAATGTAAAATTTGGTTAAAATAATTAATTATAGTCAAACTAATAAGTCTCTCTTAAGTCTTTATTTACCTACATGGCATCACCAGATGATGCATGTCACGACCCCAACCCGGTCGTGATGGTGCCCAGCATATTGCTAGGCAAGCCCGACCGATCACTCTCACGTTCTGAGCTATAATCTCACATTCTTAATTTACAAATAATTAATAACGAAGAGAAAATTCGAAGTTATAGTAGTTAGATATAGAAACATCCCAATAACCAGTACATAACAGCCTCACACAGATCTGGGGGTCATGAATCAAGAGCCTCTACCAGAATAGCAAAATAATACTAAAATATAACAAAGTCTGAGTAAACGGAAACATAAAAAAAATAGAGAAGCAATGGAGGAGTCGGGCCATGCCGACGCCGACAGCTACCTCGACAAGCTCCAGAGGATAGTCTGTAAAATAGCTGAAAGATCAACTCTGCCCGTACCTGGATCTGCACAGGGGGTACAGGGAGTAAAGTGTGTTCTTCCAACTCAGTGATAATAGACATGTATAATGATATTGCAGGTAAGGGTGCAAAAGGGTCGGGCCTGAACCGGGACCAAACTGAGACCGGGGTCCTGGCGGGCCTGGTGGGCCGATCTTGGCGGTTCCGGTCCTACCGATCCATTAAGCCCGTGACGGGCCGGTCCATTGCTTCGAACCGTCAGGCCCGGGACCGCCAGGCCGGGGATCGCCAGGCGGGCCTGGGCCGGTCCTAGCAGGCCTGTCGGGCCCAACGGCTAATTTTTAAAAATTTTTTCTTTTTTAAAAATCAGTAGCGGCTCTTTTCACAAATAACCATTTGGAACTTTGTAAAATAGCCATTTGGCCCCCAAACTTTAATTTAACCCCAAACTTTATGTAATTACACTTTTTTCCATTTCTCAACTGTAAATACCCCCTCATTCTTTCATTTTTATTCACCAATTCATCAATATATCTCAAGCTCTCTTTCAATATTTCTACTACAATTGCTTAATTTATTGTTGAAAATTCGTGAAAAATTGTGAAGTTGTTGAATTGAAGTTTTCAAGTGTTCAACGATTTTCAATTTTCTAGAAGTTGTTCGGTAATCCGGTAAACTCGCTTCAACTCTTACGTTTTAATAATATATTTTTGTGTTGTTTAGTTTTCATAATTCTAATTAGTATGGCATATTCTTTGAAAAAAATGTTCGGTAAAGGAAAAGGTAAAACCGGTGAAAGTAGTGGCCATAATACTATCCTTCCCCCGGCTCCCCGACCTACAAAAGATAAGCAAGTTGAAAGTAGTCGCCAACCTAGACGTCCTACTCCACCTCCCGTAATGCTTGATAGTGATCACCCTTGTTTTCAATTTACCGATAGTGAGTTTCTACATGATGTTGCAGTAGGTGATAGATTAGATGATGAAATTATGAATGCTCTTTATCCTAATGAACCTATCTTAGAGGAAAATGATGATGATAATTATGATGATGAAACTCAAGTACCAGATTTAGATGATACACCTACTATTCCTGTTCATAACTCAAGTAATGCACCGACACACCCACCTATAGAATCTCCAACTTTTAGTAGACAACCTGCTAAACGTGCAGAAACACCATTAGTTTGGTATTTTTTTACTCAAGTAAGAGAACAAAATAAGGCTAAGTGTAAAACTTGTGGGAAATTACTTGTTCATAAATTTACTGGAGACCGTGCGGCACAGGTAGTTTGGTTAGGCACATAAAAATACACCCTAGAGATAGGGCTAGATTTTTTCAAATGCAAGCGCAACAAGAGGGGACAAGTGTAGATTCTCAAGTTAACCCTAGTACAGGTTCAAATCTAGTTCAACCAGGAATTAACACTGTCACCGGAGGTATTTTATATTACGATCCAAATAGAGATCGTGAAGAATTAGCAAAGATGATTACTATTATGTGCTTACCTTATACTTTTGCTTCAAATCCTAATTGGGTTCATTATATTAGAAGAGTTTTTTATCCTACTTATAAATATTGGCCTCGCGCAACAGTTAAGGCCGATATTTATAAATTCAAACATGAATATGAACAATATTTGTGCTATTTATTTACTCATATACCTAATCGGATTTCTATTACAAGTGATATTGGTAGAAGTAATAATGGCTGTGATTATCTAACTGTTACAAGTTATTGGATAGATGAGGACTGGACAATGCAAAAACGTATAATTGCATATAGAATAATTAATTCACGTCACACGGGGTAGGATTATAGCTAACATTGTTTCAGATATTTGTAGATATTTTTGCTTTAGCGATAAAATAATGGCAATTTCTATGGATAATGCTTCTAATAACACTAGTGCAATAGGCATGCTTACAAAAACCCTAAATCCTGCATTTAGTAATATTTTTCATGTTAGATGTATTTGTCATATTTATCATTTAATTGTTGGTGATGGTATGCGAATTTTAAACATAGAAATTGAAAAGGTTCGAATGGCTCTTAATTGGCTATTTTATTCAAACCGTAGAACTAGACTTAGAGAGTATTTTAAAAAATGTGATGAATATGGCCTTAGAGAAAGAAAGGTTCCTAAACCTTGCCCGACTAGGTGGAATTGTATGTACGAAAGTTTAGTAGTTGCGTATGAATATAGAAACTCAATTAATGCAACGTTTAATTCTCGGGTAGGTGTGAGGATGATGATGAAATGCTTACTACCCAAGATTGGACGAATGTTAAAATTCTTTTAGATTTTTTAGAACATTTTCAAGTTGCTACAAATGCATTTTCTGGGCAATATTATCCTACTATTTCAAACTGTTTAGTTTATATTGCCGCACTAGCTGATTTGTTTGTTGAATTTGGCGAGGGTGTGGATATTTATGAACTTGCTATAAATGAAATGAAACAAAAATTTTAAATATATTTTTTCCCCTATCCCTCTTATTTTGGTGTAGCTGCAATGTTAAATCCTACAATGAAATAGGGAGGTCCTCATTTTTGGTATTCTAATATTTATAAGGCTTTAGATCTTTGAGAAGAGGAAATTGCTACACTTGCTGATGCAAAAGCATCAATTAAAATTAATGCTCAAACTGTTTATAATGCTTATAAACAGGCGTTAGAGCATGCTAGGCCAAATACTGCAACCCCTACTTCGTATAGCTCACAATCGTCTAAAAGAGCTGCGGGCTTAACAGCTCTTAAATCTTGGACGGAGTTCCGGGGTTCTCAAGGTGATAATTATGATGAAATTTCACATCTAATTAAGCTTCAAGTTACTTGTCTCATGGACTTGAAAAAGGAGAATCCAGACGGCTCTTTCGATCTTTTGGAATGGTGGAAGTCAAGGGAAAAATATTTTCCGGTTCTTGTAAGGATGGCTCGGGATGTTTTATCAATTCAAGCTTCAACTGTTGCATCGGAGAGCGCTTTCAGTCAAGCAAGACTACAAATCGGTGATCATAGAGTGGCGATGAGGGAGAGCTTGGGAAAATCGATGCTTTTTAGAGATTGGATCCGCGCGGAAAGAAGAAACTTTAGAAATGCAGAATCACAAACGGCGATAGATGAAGCATATGAAGAAATGATAGCGGAACTTTTGGAGGATCCGGCTTCGCCCGGAAGTGGTGATAACAAGCTTCGTTTCCACCACCACCAACTCAACCTCCTCCCAACCTTGACGGATTTATGAGATTTGTTAGAGATACAATGTAGATTATGATATAACTTGTACATTGGCACATATTCTTTTAGGTTTTTTTCCTTTTAATGGTGGTATTAGTACCTTGTTGTACATTCCATTGGGGAAGGAAGACTAAGAAAGATATGACATTTTGGTCAATAAAAATTATAAGACATATCCTTGAATATCTTTTTTCTCAATATTTCTTTGTCTTTACTTCGATATCAATCCTTGAATATATATATATATATATATATATATATATATATATATATATCATACAATATATAACATACAATATATACTACAATAAAATATATACGAGAATATATATACATAACGTACAACCTAAACTACAAGAAAATATATAAGTAATAACATATATACATAAGATACAATATATATATAAGAGAATATATATACATTATACATAGGAGATATAATATATATACAATATATACTAATTATTACAACACAATATACTAATTACTACAACACAATACATACATTATATACAATATATAGTAATTACTACAACACGATATATACATAATATATATCAATATATACATAATATACAATATATACTAATTACTACAACACACTATATACATAATATACAATATATACTAATTACTACAACACAATATATACATAATATATATAAATATATACATAATATACAATAAATACTAATTACTACAACACAATATATACTAATTACTACAACACAATATATACATAATATACAATATATACTAATTACTACAACACACTATACAATGTAATATATATTATATATACTATACTAATAACTTAGTACACCATATAAAATATATTCTACACTATACTAATAACTATTATACAAGATATTGCCTTAAAAAAACCCCGTCAGGCCCGGCCCGCTAGGCCCGGGATCACTGTGGGCTTAGGCCCGTCACGGGCCGATCTCAACCAGCAGGACCGCCAGGCCTGACACACGAAGCCCGGCCCGTCAGCCCGTTTAGGCCCGGGCCCGGGCCAGAATACACCCTTAATTGAAGGTAAGAAATCCCAATATACTACACAATAAAGCTATAACAATGTTTTCTACTTTTTTTAACAATGTAAATCCCAATAAGCAGTAACAGGTAAAGCATATAAATGTAAATGCAAGAATGCGATGCAAAATGCACATAAACGCTACGGCGTGTAGCCCGATCCATTTGGGTACCCGCGCTCATTGTGGGGGTTCAAACTCGGGAGGGGATCCTACAGCCCAAGCGCAATATCATAGTAACATACGCTGCGACGGGCAGCTCGATCCACTATCAATCCGGCTACATGCATGCAAGCCTCACAGACATGAATAATTTACCGTTTTTAGTTTCGTTTATCAGTAATCATAAAATTAGGTGTTCAAAACCTCAGAATTTACCATCATATTTAAACTGTGTTCTAGCTCAGGACTGATATAATGAAAACATGCTATAATTCATAGATACAATGATTACGATCCTCAGGGGGATCTAAACAATCGGCACACAGCCCAAATATATCCTTAACCATCCAAGTAGGAGGTATACCGCTCATTAATAGCCAACAACGCTGTACAATTCCAATCGTTCGGACTAAGCCATAGTCCACAATCACAATCGACCTCGCACTCACCGTAGATTACGTGTCTCGCCTTAATATAGCGTCACAGTGTGGTATACCGGGGTTTCAAACCCTTATGTCATCATCCAAATCTATTACTCACCTCGAACCGGCTCCAAGACTAGTCCGCTATGCCTTTCCCTCTAGAATCAACCTCCGCGGATGCCAAATCTGATAAAAACCAATAGGAATACATCAAAATAGGCTAATGGAACATAACCCAATCGAAATAACTTGAAATACACCCAAAAATACGAAGTTGGCAAAACCCGAGCCCTGGGCTTACTTCTCGAAAAATTAAGAAATTCACATTTTCAGAATCCTCGTATCGCCACGAGTCCATACATATGAAATTTATCAAAATCGGAGTCCAATAGCCCCTTTAAATTCCAAATTTTCAATACCAAAAACCAAGTACTAATTTCTCCAATTTCCACCCAAATTTCAGAGATTTTAGATGACGATTCCTTAATAAAATCACGTAATTAGCTCATAAAACTTACCTCAAGTCGAAACCTAGGTGAAATCCTCTTACTCTCTCGTCCAATAGCTCCAAAATGTGCTCAACAATGGTGGAAAATGATATTAGCTCGCGGATGATATGTTATAAAACCCTTCTGTCCGCCCAGGAATTTCTCCTATATGATCGCTTCACCTCACCTGCGATCACATTGAACAACTATGCTGAGCCTCCATTATGGCTTACGCGATGGCAACACCTACTACGCGATCGCATTGCTTCTGAGCCCAACACTACGCAATCGCATACCATACCTTGTGATCGCACTGCACAAATACTCCCTCAGGAAACCCATGCCCATTAGACTACGAATCACATTAGACCTATTGCGATCGCAGAGAACAACTTCCCCAAACCTATGCGATCGCATACCTATGACCGCTATCGCATTGAACAAATTTCCAAGCCTCCCCAGATCTTCTACGCGATCGCAGCAACACTCCTGGGATCGCATAGAACAAAAGTCTGCAACATTTATGACAACAAAATATGACCTCCTAGACAACAAAAAATGATCCGTTTGAACCCCCGAAATCATCTCGAGGCCCCCGGGACCCCAACCAAAAATACCAACCTACTCCAAAGCATCATACGAACTCGTTCCAATCATAAAAACACGACCCTAAACACAAAAATATCAAATCATGACTGATTCAAGCCTAAGTTTCAACTACAGCTTCCGAAACTAACATTCGATCAAAAACCCGACCAAAGGACGTCTGATTGACCTAATAATTTGTAAACATATCCAAATCACCTAACGAAGCTACAAAACTCTCGGAATTCCATTCCGACCCCCAGTTCAAAATCTCACCCATCAACCGGAATTCGTCGAAATTCAAACTTAGCTAATTCAAGCCTAATTCTACACTGGACCTCCAAATTTAGTTCCATTTTCACTCCCAAGTCATAAATTACCACCCGAAATTATTCGAATCACCGAAAATCCATTCCGAGCCCTATAACTCATAAGTCTACTTCCGATTGACTTCCAAACTAGCCTTCTCTTAAAGAGATTAATTGTCTCAATTTCAATTAAACTCTGATCGAATCACTTCAAACTATACAAACACATAAAAATGAACATATAGAAGCATAAGACAGGGAAAGCGGGGCGGTAACTCACGTGACGACGGGCCAGGTTGTCACATCCTTCCCAACAAAAACAAACGCTCGTCATCGAGCGGGTCAAGAAACATACATGGAGCCTCAAACAAACGAGAATATTTGCTACGCATATCCTGCTCGGTCTCCAAAGTGGCCTCCTCCATGGGCCGACCTCTCCACTGCACCTTCACCAAAGCTATGTCCTTTGATCTAAACTTTCGAACCTGACGACCCAAAATGGCCACTGGCTCCACATCATAGGTCAAGTCCTCGTCCAACTGGATCGTGCTGAAGTCTAATACATGGGATAGGCCCCCAACATACTTCCTGAGCATGGAAACATGGAATACCGGGTGAATCCCCGACAAGATGGGTGGCAAAGAAGGCATATAGTCTACCTCCGCAATACTCCTGAGCATCTCAAATGGTCCAATGAACTGCGCGCTCAGCTTCCCTTTCTTTCCAAACCTCATCACGCCTTTCATAGGCGAAACCTTTAACAAAACCTTCTCGCCCACCATATAAGATACATACCGAACCTTCCGGTCCGCATAACTCTTCTGACGCGACTGGGCCGTATGAAGTCTCTCCTAAATAACTTTCACTTTCTCTAAGGTATCCTGAACTAACTCTATCCCCATTAATCTAGCCTCGCCGGGCTCAAACCAGCCAGCTAGAGATCTACACCGTCTCCTATATAAAGCCTCATACAGCGCCATATGAATGCTGGACTAATATCTATTGTTATAAGAAAACTCCGCAAGCGGCAAGAACTCAGCCCAAGAACCTCCAAAATCAATAACACAAGCGCGCAGCATGTCTTTCAATATCTGAATAGTGCGCTCGGACTGTCCGTCCGTCTGAAGATGAAAAGTTGTGCTCATATGAATCTGAGTGCCGAACTCTCGATGAAAGGTCTTCCAGAACTGGGAATAAAACTGAGTACCCATGTTTGAGACAATAGAAACTAATACCCCATGCAGCCGCACAATCTCACAGATGAAAATCTCTGCCAACCGCTCCGAATAATATGTGGTAGACACCAGAATGAAATGCGCAGACTTGGTCAGCCTATCCACAATCACTCAAATAGAATCAAAGTTCCTCGAGGTACGAGGGAGACCACTCACAAAGTCCATAGTAATCCTTTTACATTTCCACTCGGGAATATCCATCTGCTGAAGTACACCACCGGGCCTCTGATGTTCATACTTGACCTGCTGACAATTGAGACACCTAGCCACATAACTCACATTGTCCTTTTTCATTCTCCTCCACCAATAATGTTGCATCAAGTCCCGGTACATCTTTGCGGCACCCGGATGAATAGAATACCACGAGCTATGAGCCTCCTCTAATATCAACTCTCGGAGCCCATCCACATTGGGCACGCAAATCTAGCCCTGCATCGGCAACACACAATCAGTACCAATAGTCAAATCTTTGGCATCATCATGCTGGAACCTGTCCTTCAGGACAAGCAAATGCAGTTCATCATATTGGCGCTCTCTGATGCGATCATACAAGGAAGACCGGGAAACCACACAAGCCAACACCCTACCGGGCTCAGAAATATCCAACCTCACCATCCAATTAGTCAAATCTTGAACATCAACTACAAGGGTCCTCTCCCCAACTGGAATGTACGCCAAGCTACCCATACTCACCGCCTTCCGACTCAAAGAATCGACCACTATATTGGCCATCGACGGATGATATAATATGGTAATATCATAATCATTGAGTAACTCAAGCCACCTCCGTTATTTCAAATTGAGGTACTTCTGCTTATATATGTGCTGAAGGCAGCAATGATCTATGAACACCTCACAGGACACGCCATATAGGTAGTGCCTCCAATCTTCAAGCATGAACTATAGCAGCCAACTCCAAGTCATGAACATGGTAGTTTTTCTCATGAGGCTTAAGCTGATGCGAAGCATACACAATAACTCTACCCTCCCACATCAATACACATCTGATCCCAACTCTTGAAGCATCACAATATACCGAGTAAGAGCCTGAAGTTGATGTAAACACTAGAACCAGAGCTGTATTCAACACTGACTTGAGCTTTTGAAATCTCTCCTCGCACTCATTAGATCACACAAATGGTGCATTCTTCTGCGTCAACTTCATCAAAGGCGAAGAAATAGATGAAAACCCCTTAAGGAACCTACAGTAATAACCCGCCAAACCGAGAAAACTCCGAATCTCAACAGCTGAGGACAGTCTTGGCCAACTCTGCACCGCCCTGATCTTCTTTGGGCAACCTGAATACCATCACTATACACCACGTGTCCCAGAAAAGCCACGAAACTGAGCTAGAACTCACACTTGGAGAACTTTGCATACAACATC